>CM050175.1:89681370-89691370 GCA_027410445.1 Discoglossus pictus | reverse complement strand
TAGTGGCCTGAGTAATCTACTCTATTTAGGGGTTTCTAGTTAATTAACAACATTTTACACCGAGCTACAGTTTATTAAATACGAAATAAAAATAGACTGCTCACATAAATTACATTTATTCATTATATATTTCTAATGTAACTACGATAATATTGTATATTTGTGTATTTATTCATGTTATGTTACATATGTATATTTTATGCATCTGTTGCTTGTTGGTTTTGTTTTTCATCCTAAATCTAATGTAATACAATAACATGATATAATACTATGTTTAATTAAATAGTTCGTTTATAAGTGACTCAATTTCCATATATTTAACATAGTTATTTGTATTTACTTTTGAAAAATAATTGAAAAAGGAGAATAAAATATAAAAATATAGTATACAATCACTATGTACATCAAAGTAAATAAAATATATAATAATTAATGTGGAAAAACACTATATATATTTTTTTATTTAATCACTGCGAATGTAATGGGTCATTGTGTGGGGATATTGGTGTATTTGGTAACGAAATAAGAACGAATTATTTGCTCAATATCAGGTTAATAAACAAAGGGCCATAAAATGCAGAAACTATTTCCTGCGATACAGGGGGTAATTGAAAAGGAAATAAAAGCAAGCTGGACTTTTTTTTTATTATGTTAGATAATAAAATCATTTTGTTTTCTTAAAAAAATATGTGTTTATGTAATTAAAAATGTTATTGAGAGCCCAAAGGGAGCGGTTTATCAAAAATAAAAATGTATAAAACATTTACATTATACCTAAATATATATATATATATATCTATATAATTTAGAAAATAATCACATTAACTAAAATTACAAAAGGAAATATATAATATGTACAAAAAAGGTAAATGTAGAAAATGTAATAATTCAGAAAACAACCAGGCACTGCAGTGATAGTATTATTGATGGGTCATTCTGTGGGTATAGGGGCAGTGGGTCCAGGGGTGTTGGTACCAATGATGATTCCCACTGGGTACATGGGCAGGGATATTAAACATGGGGTGACAGTTCACAATGAGATTGTGCAGGATAATGGTGTTTATGTAGAGATGATGCAATTATGATGTTGGGGTGCCTGGTAGTGATATTAGTTCTGTGGCACTGGGTGCAGGGTAGTGATATTAATTCTGGGGGCACTAGATCTAGGGTATTGGCAGAATTTGATGCCCCCCAGTGTGAAGCCTCTTACCGTAGCAAGGGATAAGGGGGTCCCCTGGGCTGCCTTCTGGAGGGGTCTTGCAGGAGTTGCTCTGCATGTAGAGATGATGAGGCTGCTGCTGATACTTGTGGAAGTTGCCCTGTTGCTCCCCTGTGCTGTTCTGGGCACTGCCATCCAAGGACTGGCACTCCTGCTGGTAAGAGCCCCTGGACTTGTCCCCAAAGCCTTGTCCTTTGCTGGCCAGGAAATCTGGACTAAACTTATCACTGGGCTGGAATGCCCTAAAAGGAGAACTCTGCAGCTCCCTGCCCTGCTGTGCCGGGCTGTAGAAACACTCCATAGCACTGCTCTCACAATAAGACACACACGTATCAGCATTCATTCCTAAAATAAAGACCCCCAATGTCCTGGAGATTTGGAGGGACACCAGCTCTCTGGGAGGCTCTATCTGCTGATCCCTCCCCCTGTCACGTCCCTCTCTTCTCTAGTTTCCCTTCCTCTCTCTTTCCCTCGGTTTTATTGCTTCTGTAGAAGACTCTCACCCTCTCTCACCCTCTCTCACCTGTAGAAGACTCTCACCCTCTCTCACCTGTAGAGGACTCTCACCCTCTCTCACCTGTAGAAGACTCTCACCCTCTCTCACCCTCTCTCACCTGTAGAAGACTCTCACTCTCTCTCACCTGTAGAAGACTCTCACTCTCTCACACCCTCTCTCACCTGTAGAGGACTCTCACCCTCTCTCACCTGTAGAAGACTCTCACTCTCTCTCACCCTCTCTCACCTGTAGAAGACTCTCACACTCTCTCACCTGTAGAGGACTCTCACCCTCTCTCACTCTCTCTCACCTGTAGAGGACTCTCACCCTCTCTCACCTGTAGAAGACTCTCACTCTCTCTCACTCTCTCTCACCTGTAGAGGACTCTCACCCTCTCTCACCCTCTCTCACCTGTAGAAGACTCTCACCCTCTCTCACTCTCTCTCACCTGTAGAGGACTCTCACCCTCTCTCACTCTCTCTCACCTGTAGAGGACTCTCACCCTCTCTCACCTGTAGAAGACTCTCACCCTCTCTCACTCTCTCTCACCTGTAGAGGACTCTCACCCTCTCTCACCTGTAGAGGACTCTCATCCTCTCTCACCTGTAGAAGACTCTCACCCTCTCTCACTCTCTCTCACCTGTAGAGGACTCTCACCCTCTCTCACCTGTAGAGGACTCTCATCCTCTCTCACCTGTAGAAGACTCTCACCCTCTCTCACTCTCTCTCACCTGTAGAGGACTCTCACCCTCTCTCACCTGTAGAAGACTCTCACCCTCTCTCACTCTCTCTCACCTGTAGAAGACTCTCACCCTCTCTCACCTGTAGAAGACTCTCACCCTCTCTCACTCTCTCTCACCTGTAGAGGACTCTCACCCTCTCTCACTCTCTCTCACCTGTAGAGGACTCTCACCCTCTCTCACCTGTAGAAGACTCTCACCCTCTCTCACTCTCTCTCACCTGTAGAAGACTCTCACCCTCTCTCACCTGTAGAAGACTCTCACCCTCTCTCACTCTCTCTCACCTGTAGAGGACTCTCACCCTGTCTCACCTGTAGAGGACTCTGACCCTCTCTCACCTGTAGAAGACTCTCACCCTCTCTCACTCTCTCTCACCTGTAGAGGACTCTCACCCTCTCTCACCTGTAGAAGACTCTCACCCTCTCTCACTCTCTCTCACCTGTAGAGGACTCTCACCCTCTCTCACTCTCTCTCACCTGTAGAGGACTCTCACCCTCTCTCACCTGTAGAGGACTCTCACCCTCTCTCACCTGTAGAAGACTCTAACCCTCTCTCACTCTCTCTCACCTGTAGAGGACTCTCACCCTCTCTCACTCTCTCTCACCTGTAGAGGACTCTCACCCTCTCTCACCTGTAGAGGACTCTCATCCTCTCTCACCTGTAGAAGACTCTCACCCTCTCTCACTCTCTCTCACCTGTAGAGGACTCTCACCCTCTCTCACCTGTAGAAGACTCTCACCCTCTCTCACTCTCTCTCACCTGTAGAAGACTCTCACCCTCTCTCACCTGTAGAAGACTCTCACCCTCTCTCACTCTCTCTCACCTGTAGAGGACTCTCACCCTCTCTCACCTGTAGAGGACTCTCACCCTCTCTCACCTGTAGAAGACTCTCACCCTCTCTCACTCTCTCTCACCTGTAGAGGACTCTCACCCTCTCTCACCTGTAGAAGACTCTCACCCTCTCTCACTCTCTCTCACCTGTAGAGGACTCTCACCCTCTCTCACTCTCTCTCACCTGTAGAGGACTCTCACCCTCTCTCACCTGTAGAGGACTCTCACCCTCTCTCACCTGTAGAAGACTCTCACCCTCTCTCACTCTCTCTCACCTGTAGAGGACTCTCACCCTCTCTCACTCTCTCTCACCTGTAGAGGACTCTCACCCTCTCTCACCTGTAGAGGACTCTCACCCTCTCTCACTCTCTCTCACCTGTAGAGGACTCTCACCCTCTCTCACCTGTAGAAGACTCTCACCCTCTCTCACTCTCTCTCACCTGTAGAAGACTCTCACCCTCTCTCACCTGTAGAAGACTCTCACCCTCTCTCACTCTCTCTCACCTGTAGAGGACTCTCACCCTCTCTCACCTGTAGAGGACTCTGACCCTCTCTCACCTGTAGAAGACTCTCACCCTCTCTCACTCTCTCTCACCTGTAGAGGACTCTCACCCTCTCTCACCTGTAGAAGACTCTCACCCTCTCTCACTCTCTCTCACCTGTAGAGGACTCTCACCCTCTCTCACTCTCTCTCACCTGTAGAGGACTCTCACCCTCTCTCACCTGTAGAGGACTCTCACCCTCTCTCACCTGTAGAAGACTCTAACCCTCTCTCACTCTCTCTCACCTGTAGAGGACTCTCACCCTCTCTCACTCTCTCTCACCTGTAGAGGACTCTCATCCTCTCTCACCTGTAGAAGACTCTCACCCTCTCTCACTCTCTCTCACCTGTAGAGGACTCTCATCCTCTCTCACCTGTAGAAGACTCTCACCCTCTCTCACCCTCTCTCACCTGTAGAGGACTCTCATCCTCTCTCACCTGTAGAAGACTCTCACCCTCTCTCACTCTCTCTCACCTGTAGAGGACTCTCACCCTCTCTCACCTGTAGAAGACTCTCACCCTCTCTCACTCTCTCTCACCTGTAGAAGACTCTCACCCTCTCTCACCTGTAGAAGACTCTCACCCTCTCTCACTCTCTCTCACCTGTAGAGGACTCTCACCCTCTCTCACCTGTAGAGGACTCTCACCCTCTCTCACCTGTAGAAGACTCTCACCCTCTCTCACTCTCTCTCACCTGTAGAGGACTCTCACCCTCTCTCACCTGTAGAAGACTCTCACCCTCTCTCACTCTCTCTCACCTGTAGAGGACTCTCACCCTCTCTCACTCTCTCTCACCTGTAGAGGACTCTCACCCTCTCTCACCTGTAGAGGACTCTCACCCTCTCTCACCTGTAGAAGACTCTCACCCTCTCTCACTCTCTCTCACCTGTAGAGGACTCTCACCCTCTCTCACTCTCTCTCACCTGTAGAGGACTCTCACCCTCTCTCACCTGTAGAGGACTTTCACCCTCTCTCACCTGTAGAAGACTCTCACCCTCTCTCACTCTCTCTCACCTGTAGAGGACTCTCACCCTCTCTCACCTGTAGAAGACTCTCACCCTCTCTCACTCTCTCTCACCTGTAGAAGACTCTCACCCTCTCTCACCTGTAGAAGACTCTCACCCTCTCTCACTCTCTCTCACCTGTAGAGGACTCTCACCCTCTCTCACCTGTAGAGGACTCTCACCCTCTCTCACCTGTAGAAGACTCTCACCCTCTCTCACTCTCTCTCACCTGTAGAGGACTCTCACCCTCTCTCACCTGTAGAAGACTCTCACCCTCTCTCACTCTCTCTCACCTGTAGAGGACTCTCACCCTCTCTCACCTGTAGAGGACTCTCACCCTCTCTCACCTGTAGAAGACTCTCACCCTCTCTCACTCTCTCTCACCTGTAGAGGACTCTCACCCTCTCTCACCTGTAGAAGACTCTCACCCTCTCTCACTCTCTCTCACCTGTAGAAGACTCTCACCCTCTCTCACCTGTAGAAGACTCTCACCCTCTCTCACTCTCTCTCACCTGTAGAGGACTCTCACCCTCTCTCACCTGTAGAGGACTCTCACCCTCTCTCACCTGTAGAAGACTCTCACCCTCTCTCACTCTCTCTCACCTGTAGAGGACTCTCACCCTCTCTCACCTGTAGAAGACTCTCACCCTCTCTCACTCTCTCTCACCTGTAGAAGACTCTCACCCTCTCTCACCTGTAGAAGACTCTCACCCTCTCTCACTCTCTCTCACCTGTAGAGGACTCTCACCCTCTCTCACCTGTAGAAGACTCTCACCCTCTCTCACTCTCTCTCACCTGTAGAGGACTCTCACCCTCTCTCACCTGTAGAAGACTCTCACCCTCTCTCACTCTCTCTCACCTGTAGAAGACTCTCACCCTCTCTCACTCTCTCTCACCTGTAGAAGACTCTCACCCTCTCTCACCTGTAGAAGACTCTCACCCTCTCTCACCTGTAGAAGACTCTCACCCTCTCTCACCTGTAGAGGACTCTCACCCTCTCTCACTCTCTCTCACCTGTAGAGGACTCTCCCCCTCTCTCACCCTCTCTCACCTGTAGAAGACTCTCACCCTCTCTCACCCTCTCTCACCTGTAGAGGACTCTCACACTCTCTCACCTGTAGAAGACTCTCACCCTCTCTCACTCTCTCTCACCTGTAGAAGACTCTCACCCTCTCTCACCTGTAGAAGACTCTCACCCTCTCTCACTCTCTCTCACCTGTAGAAGACTCTCACCCTCTCTCACCCTCTCTCACCTGTAGAAGACTCTCACCCTCTCTCACCCTCTCTCACCTGTAGAGGACTCTCCCCATCTCTCACCCTCTCTCACCTGTAGAAGACTCTCACCCTCTCTCACCCTCTCTCACCTGTAGAGGACTCTCCCCCTCTCTCACCCTCTTTCACCTGTAGAGGACTCTCACACTCTCTCATCTGTAGAAGACTCTCACCCTCTCTCATCTGTAGAAGACTCTCACCCTCTCTCATCTGTAGAAGACTCTCACCCTCTCTCACCCTCTCTCATCTGTAGAAGACTCTCACCCTCTCTCATCTGTAGAGGACTCTCACCCTCTCTCATCTGTAGAGGACTCTCACCCTCTCTCACCCTCTCTCATCTGTAGAGGACTCTCACCCTCTCTCATCTGTAGAGGACTCTCACCCTCTCTCACCCTCTCTCACCTGTAGAAGACTCTCACCCTCTCTCACACTCTCTCACCTTTAGAGGACTCTCACACTCTCTCACCTGTAGAAGACTCTCACCCTCTCTCACCCTCTCTCACCTGTAGAAGACTCTCACCCTCTCTCACCCTCTCTCACCTGTAGAAGACTCTCACCCTCTCTCACCCTCTCTCACCCTCTCTCACCTGTAGAAGACTCTCACCCTCTCTCACCCTTTCTCACCTGTAGAAGACTCTCACCCTCTCTCACCCTCTCTCACCTGTAGAAGACTCTCACCCTCTCTCACCCTCTCTCACCTGTAGAAGACTCTCACCCTCTCTCACCCTCTCTCACCTGTAGAGGACTCTCACCCTCTCTCACCCTCTCTCACCTGTAGAAGACTCTCACCCTCTCTCACTCTCTTTCTCACCCTCTCTGTAGAAGTCTCTCACCCTCTCTCACTCTCTCTCTCACCCTCTCTGTAGAAGACTCTCACCCTCTCTCACTCTCTCATCCTCTCTCACCTGTAGAAGACTCTCACCCTCTATCATCTGTAGAAGACTCTCACCCTCTCTCATCTGTAGAAGACTCTCACCCTCTCTCATCTGTAGAAGACTCTCACCCTCTCTCATCTGTAGAGGACTCTCACCCTCTCTCATCTGTAGAAGACTCTCACCCTCTCTCACCCTCTCTCATCTGTAGAGGACTCTCACCCTCTCTCACCCTCTCTCACCTGTAGAAGACTCTCACCCTCTCTCACCCTCTCTCACCTGTAGAAGACTCTCACCCTCTCTCACCCTCTCTCACCTGTAGAGGACTCTCACCCTCTCTCACCCTCTCTCATCTGTAGAAGACTCTCACACTCTCTCACCTGTAGAGGACTCTCACCCTCTCTCATCTGTAGAGGACTCTCACACTCTCTCATCCTCTCTCATCCTCTCTCATCTGTAGAAGACTCTCACACTCTCTCACCTGTAGAGGACTCTCACACTCTCTCACCTGTAGAGGACTCTCACCCTCTCTCACCTGTAGAAGACTCTCACCCTCTCTCATCCTCTCTCATCCTCTCTCACCTGTAAAAGACTCTCACACTCTCTCACCTGTAGAGGACTCTCACACTCTCTCACCTGTAGAGGACTCTCACCCTCTCTCATCGGTAGAGGACTCTCACACTCTCACCTGTAGAAGACTCTCACACTCTCTCACCTGTAGAGGACTCTCACACTCTCACCTGTAGAAGACTCTCACACTCTCTCACCTGTAGAGGACTCTCACCCTCTCTCATCTGTAGAAGACGCTCACACTCTCTCACCCTCTCTCACCCTCTCTCACCTGTAGAAGACTCTCACCCTCTCTCACCTGTAGAAGACTCTCACACTCTCTCACCTGTAGAAGACTCTCACCCTCTCTCACCCTCTCTCACCCTCTCTCACCTGTAGAAGACTCCCACCCTCTCTCACTCTCTCTCACCTGTAGAGGACTCTCACACTCTCTCACCTGTAGAAGACTCTCACCCTCTCTCACTCTCTCATCCTCTCTCACCTGTAGAAGACTCTCACCCTCTCTCACCTGTAGAAGACTCTCATCCTCTCTCACCCTCTCTCACCTGTAGAAGACTCTCACCCTCTCTCATTCTCTCTCACCTGTAGAAGACTCTCACACTCTCTCACCTGTAGAGGACTCTCACCCTCTCTCACCTGTAGAAGACTCTCACACTCTCTCACCTGTAGAAGACTCTCATCCTCTCTCATCTGTAGAGGACTCTCACCCTCTCACACCCTCACTCATCTGTAGAGGACTCTCACCCTCTCTCATCTGTAGAGGACTCTCACCCTCTCTCACCTGTAGAGGACTCTCACCCTCTCTCATCCTCTCTCACCTGTAGAAGACTCTCACCCTCTCTCACCCTCTCTCACCCTCTCTCACCTGTAGAAGACTCCCACCCTCTCTCACTCTCTCTCACCTGTAGAGGACTCTCACACTCTCTCACCTGTAGAAGACTCTCACCCTCTCTCACTCTCTCATCCTCTCTCACCTGTAGAAGACTCTCACCCTCTCTCACCTGTAGAAGACTCTCATCCTCTCTCACCCTCTCTCACCTGTAGAAGACTCTCACCCTCTCTCATTCTCTCTCACCTGTAGAAGACTCTCACACTCTCTCACCTGTAGAGGACTCTCACCCTCTCTCACCTGTAGAAGACTCTCACACTCTCTCACCTGTAGAAGACTCTCATCCTCTCTCATCTGTAGAGGACTCTCACCCTCTCACACCCTCTCTCATCTGTAGAGGACTCTCACCCTCTCTCATCTGTAGAGGACTCTCACCCTCTCACACCCTCTCTCATCTGTAGAGGACTCTCATCCTCTCTCATCTGTAGAGGACTCTCACCCTCTCTCACCCTCTCTCACCTGTAGAAGACTCTCACCCTCTCTCATCCTCTCTCACCTGTAGAGGACTCTCACCCTCTCTCATCTGTAGAGGACTCTCACCCTCTCTCACCTGTAGAGGACTCTCACCCTCTCACACCCTCTCTCATCTGTAGAGGACTCTCACCCTCTCTCATCTGTAGAGGACTCTCACCCTCTCTCACCCTCTCTCACCTGTAGAAGACTCTCACCCTCTCTCATCCTCTCTCACCTGTAGAAGACTCTCACCCTCTCTCACCTGTAGAGGACTCTCACCCTCTCTCACCCTCTCTCACCCTCTCTCACCTGTAGAAGACTCTCACCCTCTCTCACCTGTAGAGGACTCTCACCCTCTCTCATCTGTAGAGGACTCTCACCCTCTCTCACCTGTAGAGGACTCTCCCCCTCTCTCACCTGTAGAGGACTCTCACACTCTCTCATCTGTAGAGGACTCTCACCCTCTCTCACCTGTAGAGGACTCTCACCCTCTCTCATCTGTAGAGGACTCTCACCCTCTCTCACCTGTAGAGGACTCTCACCCTCTCTCACCTGTAGAGGACTCTCACCCTCTCTCACCCTCTCTCACCCTCTCTCACCTGTAGAAGACTCTCACCCTCTCTCACCTGTAGAGGACTCTCCCCCTCTCTCACCTGTAGAGGACTCTCCCCCTCTCTCACCTGTAGAGGACTCTCCCCCTCTCTCACCTGTAGAGGACTCTCACCCTCTCTCATCTGTAGAGGACTCTCACCCTCTCTCACCTGTAGAGGACTCTCACCCTCTCTCACCTGTAGAGGACTCTCCCCCTCTCTCACCTGTAGAGGACTCTTACACTCTCACCTGTAGAAGACTCTCACCCTCTCTCACCTGTAGAGGACTCTCCCCCTCTCTCACCTGTAGAGGACTTTCCCCCTCTCTCACCTGTAGAGGACTCTCACCCTCTCTCATCTGTAGAGGACTCTCACCCTCTCTCACCTGTAGAGGACTCTCACCCTCTCTCACCTGTAGAGGACTCTCCCCCTCTCTCACCTGTAGAGGACTCTCCCCCTCTCTCACCTGTAGAGGACTCTCACCCTCTCTCATCTGTAGAGGACTTTCACCCTCTCTCACCTG
>CM050175.1:89658870-89668870 GCA_027410445.1 Discoglossus pictus | reverse complement strand
ATAAGCAATGATTGATAGGCTGCCCCCACAACAGAAGCTCCAAGTCTCCAGCCAATGGAGAGCATTGTGTTGGTACAGTTTGTGTCTGAAAATTCAGCAGCTGCCTGACAGACAAAGGCAACCCCCCATTAAATGTATCACATATTATAGTTGTCGTAATTGGGAATTGTCGTCATGCAATGTTGCGGGGATGCGAGGGCTACAATTGCGGGCCTTGTGATGAGCTCCAAAGGCGCTCATTGCGAGGCCTGTAGGACTTTAAAACGGCCTCATTGAAGACGGCCTCAAGATGAGCGCCGTAAGCACTCATCGCGAGGCTCGCCGTATTTTGCTGAAATGAGCGCCAAAGGTGCTCATTGCATCTCTCGCAATATTGCCTTTTCAGGGTCCCTCTAAGGGTCCTCTGTCCCATCAGAGATGTCATTTGCCCGATTACACTACACCGATGGAAAGAGATTAAAGACGCCCATAGTCGAAGCCAGTAACACTTAACCGAAGCTAGTAAAAAACTTAACCGATCCAGTAACTCAAAAAAACGCAGAAAAAAGGAAAATAATGTACAAAATAAATTAAAAACCTCACACACAACTCAGGAGGACAGCCAGGGCGCCTGTGAGAAAGGTTGCAAGCTAATTTAAGCCCTAATTGACGTTTTTCGGAGATACAAAATCGGCTAAGGAAGGAAAAAAATGGCGGCTGAAAAAATAAAAATGTTCAGAAACGGGATCAAAACGAGGTCGAAGCCAGTAACACTTAGCTGAAAGCACTAACACTTAACCCAAGTCAGTAACACTTAGCCGAAGACAGTAACATTTAGCCGGACAAACAATGCCAGGCACGGTGGGGAAGAGCTTGCGATGAGCGCCGAAGTAGACGGGGGAGAGGCTCGCATTGTGTGGCAGCCAGCCTTAAATGTTCTTGCCGTCATTTTTGACGGGCAAATCACTAGTAACTTATCTTGGTGGATACCAGTAAGTGTAATGTCGAACTTGTACTCAGATTTCTATAATATGGATACGTAACAGGGGAGTAGAGAAGCAGCTCTGCAACCACTGAAGTTCCAATGCAAGATTTAAAAATGAAGAGTCTAAAGGCTCCCAGACATACAACGTGAGTCATGTGCAGGGAGGGGGATAGAGACAGATCCAGCACCTCAGGAAGGAAACACTCACAAGAAAAATATGTTACTTTATAAATAAACAGCTCTTGAACTAATAATTGCTGGACCAGGTACAGCCCTTTACTTAGCACTTACACTGGCCCTTTAATTAGATAAGGGGGGGGGTTAAGATGACAATTGATTCTTATCTGCAGCCAAGATCTATTTTATGACAGATAAAGTTGCACATGCAGGCAGAGGGTTACCATGCCTGATGCACATGTCAGTATGAGTCCGGGTGGGGGCTGTTGAGACCCCCTGGCTGTGTGTGCACCCCCTTGAAATGCTTTATTGGGGGCTAACAGCTTGCTTTGGTTTTTATCTGCAAATTATCACCAAGGTGCTAAAAGGATCATAATGTGGGAGATGGAATAAAAGGGAGGGGGTAGAAAATGGATAGTGGGGGTGTATTTCCCTGACAAGGTATGCGTGATGGGACAGATAATCTTCCTTTAATTAATTAAGAGTCCCCCTTTACCCCAGTAGCAGGGGGACATGAGTGCTTTGCCCCTGCTCCACCAGTGAAACACAACCAGAAATCAATGATATGAATGATACAGTTTTAGATTTTTTACATCTCTCAAACTGTTCATTTATCGGCTGCACCCCAGGATTTATTGAGCTTAATAGGACAAGCTCTCAGGTTCTGAAGTGATCATAAATTGCAACCTCCTTATATTCACATTTTTTTCCCTTTGGGACTAGAACGCTTTACAAAATAAAACAAATGAATAATCTCACATGTTTGGGTTGCAGCATGGAGAGTTTATTGCCATTTGCAGGGTGCTTTTGATTTTTTTCTTTTATAAACAATGAAATAAGCATCAGTTTTCTGATTGGTGAATTCTGATGATTCCATTGAACCCTGGAGGCATCCATGTTACTTTGGTGATGCTTGCATGTTTGAGAGGGGAGTATACATTTATAGGGATTGTAATTATTGTTGGAAGCTGCAAGTTTGTGAAATGAGGTAGGTGTCAGATTCTAAAACATCCAATTATATAACAAACCCCCTGCCCTCTTTCCTCCTCCCCTACCTCTTCCTCCATTAATTGATTAGGAAAACACACCCCTCACATGGCAGCTATCCTTTAGACAAGAGCTTCTACACATTAATACATGCTATATCTTTTATTGCATTGAAATGTGTTTCCATGCTTAATAACTCCACATGACAAACCCTATCATCTCCTGTGAGATATCAGCACTTCCCATATAATAGCTATAACAATCAAAGTGTATAAGGAAAGGCTTAATTACATTAATATGTATAGTTTAGAGGACCAAAGGGAGAATATTGGAATGTGGCAGTCATATCTGCCAGTGCTCTCAGCAGCACTAAATTGAAGTTTATTCGTTTACAAGGACACCCCACCTGAGAAAGTAACAGGCAGCGGCAGGGGAAAAAAGAAAAATTAAGCCACCCAATAAAGAATATCCAAAGATTGCAGAATATAAAGGATGTGTTTATTTGTTTACTCTATTATTATCTCTTTTATTTATTTATTTATAAACAAATAAAGTTTATTTATTCAAAATAATAATACAGAATACATGACCACAGTGGTCATTCTTTATGCATGTCTGGTAGAAGTATAAGGCATATTGAGAGTTAATTTGGCCAAAGTTTGTAGGAAGATAGAACAGGCAGACTAGATGGGTCTTTTTGGTTCATTACTGTCAATAATCACACTCAATATTTATTTACAGTTCTGTGCAGCAGTGAAGAGGTTAACATGTTTGCGCTCAGATGCTAAGGAGGCAAGGTGTTGATTATGGAATCCATTTTTAATTAGGTCGTGCTAATGTGCTTTTGGGAGAAGAGCTACCGAGGGTCTGTGCAGTGACAGCTCTGTCATCCCTGGATTATGGCCGCCTGTCCCTGAGAGCCTGCCCTGATTTATTGAGTGCCACATTTTAATAAAAAACACACCTCCCCACTCCACTGCATTAAGAGATTTCAGGCAAAGCCGTCCGAGACCGCCATAAATATCCCTCACAAGTAATAACTCAAAGTTTAGACCCGCGGGCAGGAATGGCAAGGGTCCAACTAATGGCTGCTCCCTCCATCCTGCACCCACTCTTTCAGTGCCAGGAATGGCGAGGGTCCAACTTATGGCTGCCCCCTCCATCCTGCACCCACTCTTTCAGTGCCAGGAATGGCGAGGGTCCAACTTATGGCTGCCCCCTCCATCCTGCACCCACTCTTTCAGTGCCAGGAATGGCGAGGGTCCAACTTATGGCTGCCCCCTCCATCCTGCACCAACTCTTTCAGTGCCAGGAATATCGAGGGTCCAAATAATGGCTGCCCCCTCCTTCATGCACCCACTCTTTCAGTGCCAGGAATATCGAGGGTCCAAATAATGGCTGCTCCCTCCATCCTGCACCCAGCCTTTCAGTGCCAGGAATATTTAAGGTTCCAAATAATGGCTGCCCCCTCCTTCATGCACTACTACCTGTCCCTTCATCTCTGCACTCACTCAGTGTCAGGAATACAGAGAGTTAATTTATGAGTGCCCCTTGCATCCACTTTTTCAGTGCCAGTTATATTGAGGGCACAACTAATGGCTGCCCCCTCCATCCTGCACCCACTCTTTCAGTGCCAGTTATATTGAGGGCACAACTATTGTCTGCCCCTCCATGTCTGCCCCTCCATGTCTGCACCCATTCTTTCAGTGTTAGGAATACTGAATGTCCAGCTACCGACTGCCCCCTCCATTCCTATATTAACTCTAACTAGTAATTGTGCCCAAACCTTGCACCAACTTTTTCAGTACTAGGTGTCTGGAGGGTCCTGCTATTGCCTGCCCCAACCCTACACCTACTCCGCACTGGCACTTTAAGACTTTTAGCATATTGTATTGTACAGATGTTTCTGGCCTTGTGAGAGCGAACCTGGAGACTTGAGTAGTTAACCCTACAGTGTTTCCATTAACATAAAGGGACAGTTGTACTAAAAGGGTCAGTATCAGAGAACCAACCCATTCTTATGCTATCCTGTGCAGTAAGACTTGCATCTGCAACACTTTACCCTTTAGTACACATTTCCCAATGACTTGCAGTCTTATATATATATATATATATATATATATATATATATATATATATATATATATATATATAAAACATGTATTACCTTATATATGCAATTATGCTTTTGTGTTATCTAGCAAATTGATTTCTGCTGATCAACTTACTAAAGCGCTGGAAGACTTTAAATGGACAGGAAGCTAAGCTCAGGAAAACTCATTAGTTTAAAAGCTCAAAAAACAAAATTAAGCACCACAGTAAAGAATAAGGTCCTTTGTCTCTTCCCCTACGCATAAGATTGGCAGCAGCAGTGTCACCGCCAACCGCTAGATGGCGCTGCTGATTTTGCGAATAGTGCTGCCCAATGCATATAAGGCGCGCCAACTAAAGAGGCCTTGAGCTATGAGAGGCACACCCGAGGCCCTCGAGGGCCAAGTGACATAGCGATAGCCTCGCTGTCGATTCAGAGCTGTCGAGTTGCGCCATGGGAATAATTATAGGCCTTTTCTTAAACCAGACGGTGCCATCTAGCGGCTACTTGCTGGCACTGCAGCTGTCAGAGCTGGCAATATGTTTGCGCTTGAACAACGGGATAGATCCAAGAATAAAAATAATAGTTACAAATATGAACGTGGTACTTATTTATTTTTGCTTTCTAAAATATTTTTGCCCGTTATCAAGTTTAGTTCATTTAAAAGACTGTTGGGGCCTCATTGTGCTATTAAAGGGCTAATTAAAGGCTTATAATTTACTTGAAATCATAAAATAAATAAATTAAATACAATAATTAAATACTATGTTTTTTAAATATTGTATTAAGTTTGTATTGAGAAAATATTTTTATTCATTTCTGGTCAAAGATAGCCTGCTACATCTTAAAGAGTGCGCCAACACCTCACCATTTAGTAGATATGGTCCGGTGTCTTAGCAATATTAATTTGGTAGAGAAGGGGTTAAGGGCCACAGAGTTTTTCTTTGGTTAATCCACCTCCTCACAGTGTCCTTGCAGGGAGCAGCAGTGACCAGGAGAAAGTCCCTGCAGGGCTATAAATCAGGGGAGCGGCTGGCTTTAACCTCCCTAATTAACCTCTCTCTCTGACGGCTGAGAGGTGAGACAGCCACGGCAAAGGATTAGAGCGCAATGAATTTATGAGGCTTGCGGAAAAATAACCACAAGATTTCCAGGTCCTGCAACTGACGGAAGAGATGGCTCGTTAGGGTTATGTATTCTTGCACATCGTTATATGACGAATTATATTATGTTTTTTAATCCTTAGCCGTGTAGAAATGAGCCTTCAAATAACCTGAAATAGAGGAACACTGTTTAATGACCAGTGCGGCGTTGGTAACGTAGGATTACATTTAATTATTTTATTTAAAGGGACTCTGTCACCCCAATAGCAAGTTAATATATTCTTAAATGGCATTAAAAATGGGCTATACACTGTACTAGCAGTTTTTCTCTCAAGTAAATAATTCCTAAAATATTTAGAATTGATTTTGCTCCTGTATGCTAAAGGGCGGCTCAGTATGCTAAGGTGCAGCTCAGTATGCTAAGGTGCAGCTCAGTGTGCTAAGGTGCAGCTCAGTATGCTAAGGTGCAGCTCAGTGTGCTAAAGGGCGGCTCAGTATGCTAAGGTGCAGCTCAGTATGCTAAGGTGCAGCTCATTATGCTAAAGGGCGTCTCAGTATGCTAAGGTGCAGCTCAGTGTGCTAAAGGGCAGCTCAGTATGCTAAGGTGCAGCTCAGTGTGCTAAGGTGCAGCTCAGTATGCTAAAGGGCGGCTCAGTATGCTAAGGTGCAGCTCAGTATGCTAAGGTGCAGCTCATTATGCTAAAGGGCGTCTCAGTATGCTAAGGTGCAGCTCAGTGTGCTAAAGGGCAGCTCAGTATGCTAAGGTGCAGCTCAGTGTGCTAAGGTGCAGCTCAGTATGCTAAAGGGCGGCTCAGTATGCTAAGGTGCAGCTCAGTATGCTAAGGTGCAGCTCATTATGCTAAAGGGCGTCTCAGTATGCTAAGGTGCAGCTCAGTGTGCTAAAGGGCAGCTCAGTATGCTAAGGTGCAGCTCAGTGTGCTAAGGTGCAGCTCAGTATGCTAAAGGGCGGCTCAGTATGCTAAGGTGCAGCTCAGTGTGCTAAGGTGCAGCTCAGTATGCTAAAGGGCGGCTCAGTATGCTAAGGTGCAGCTCAGTATGCTAAGGTGCAGCTCATTATGCTAAAGGGCGTCTCAGTATGCTAAGGTGCAGCTCAGTGTGCTAAAGGGCGGCTCAGTATGCTAAGGTGCAGCTCAGTATGCTAAGGTGCAGCTCAGTGTGCTAAGGTGCAGCTCAGTATGCTAAAGGGCGTCTCAGTATGCTAAGGTGCAGCTCAGTGTGCTAAAGGGCGTCTCAGTATGCTAAGGTGCAGCTCAGTGTGCTAAAGGGCGGCTCAGTATGCTAAGGTGCAGCTCAGTGTGCTAAGGTGCAGCTCAGTATGCTAAAGGGCGGTTCAGTATGCTAAGGTGCAGCTCAGTATGCTAAAGGGCGGCTCCGTATGCTAAGGTGCAGCTCAGTATGCTAAAGGGCGGCTCAGTATGCTAAGGTGCAGCTCAGTATGCTCATGGATGGCTCAGTATACTAATGGGCAGCTCCTGTATGCTAATGATGGGCTCCTGTATGCTAATGATGGGCGCCTGTATGCTAATGATGGGCTCCTGTATGCTAATGATGGGCTCCAGTATACTAATGGGCGACTCCTGTATGCTAATGAGCGGCTGCTGTATGCTAATGGGAGAATCAGTATGCGCATGGGTTGCTCAGAATGCTAATGTGTGGCTCCTCTATGTACTTGATAAGGGTGGGAAATTGGTCTAACTGCCAGATAACATTGTGGATCTTTAGTTTGGGCATTACAGAGACAGACAAGAAGACTGTAATCTTAATTAGTGATCAGAGCAGCTAATTAATATGCATCAGCTGCTGATTTGCATATAACTTAGTAACCACAACATGGAATTTCTCAGGATTTATTGACTTTAGAAAAAAATAGATATTAGTTTCTCATGCTCTTTAAGAATAACCTAAAACAACAACTTGATTTTGGGGTGACAGAGTCCCTTTAATAACTGATATGCCATTGAACATGTTTTTGAAGTAAAATAAAAACTTAAATGTAGCATTTAAAACTTATATTTGAATACAGCATTTCAGATGAGCAGATATGCTAGTCTCCACCCCTATTAGGTGCCCGTGGAGTTGGAGGGTATCTGTACAGGAAGCTGTCTTTATCGACCTCCTTCTTTGTAGTGTTAAACCTATAAATAAATCAGACAGGTAGTTAGATTTATGCACAGGTGAGTTACCTTACCTTAATCAGCCTGAGAGCAGCACATATACAAGTAAATGGATCCCATGTTAAGTGGGATGTGGTATATTTTGGACCTTATTTGCATGTTGCTTCCCAGGATTTTTAATGGCAGAGCAATCACTGTTCATTAAATAATACTGTAGGAAAATGCAACAAAAACATACACCCCAAAGCATTTATCCTAATCAACAACTGGATTCTTATTTCAGTTAATCAATATATTACAGGTTGTTATACAGAAAGGTTTATATCAATGACCTAGATAAGAGTCAGCAACAGACAGAAGTCAACTGATTTGTGTACATTTTTAGCAGAAGATCATAGTTATCCTATTGTTTAATCAAAAAATAAAATTCAAATTGCACAATAACACAGGCACTATCTGTCAGTTTTATACAGACAACAAAACTTGTATGATGGCTTTGATCCCAGGTAAACAAATACATTTAACAGATTGCCTTTTGCAAATGCATTTACCCCTGCCACAAGAAAATAATAATATACACTATATATAAATATATATATATATATATATATATATTTTTATTTTTTATTTTTTCTATTTATATATATCCTCTTCTGGATCATTAAGTTGACATGGTGAAGGTGCTTGTGTACTTCAATGAAACTGTGAACTATACCAGATGGGTTAATAAGGGATAATATACAAGATATGTCTATTTAAACAAGATTATAAATAGGAATCAACATGGATTTATGAGGGATAGGTCATGTCAAAAAAATCTAATTAGTTTCTATGAAGAAGTTAATAGGAACCTGGATCAAGGCAACTCAGGGGATATAGTCTTTTGTGATTTTGCAAAGGCTTTTGATACAGTGCCACATGGGAGACTATTGGGCAAACTAAGGGATACAGGAATTGCAGTAAATATCTACTCATGGATTGAGAGCTGGCTAAAAGACAGGAAGCAAACGGTTGTTGTAAATGAGACTCAGATTGGACTTATGTGGTAAGTGGGGTTCCTCAGGGTTCAGTATTAAGTCCTTTCCATTTTAACATATTTATTAACAACGTAGAAGTAGGACTGGAAGGTAGTATCTTATTTTTTTCTAATGACACTGAGTTGTGCAAGGTAATTAAATAAGATAATGATGTTCTTTCCTTCCAAAAGGATTTGCATAAATTAGAAAACTGGGAGACTAAATGGCGGATGAGATTTAATACGAATAAATGTAACGTTATGCATCTGGGAAGGAAAAATAGATGGAGCAAATTTAGGGGTATTAGATATTGTAAGGGATTTGGGAGCTTGTGGACAACCACCTAGGTAACAGTGCTCAAAGCCAAGCAGCAGCTGCAAAGGCAAAAAAATATTAGCATGTATTAAGAGGGGTATAGAAGCCAGGGAAGAAGATATAATTCTGCCACTATACAAATCTCTAGTACGCCCTCATTTGGAATATGGAGGACAATTTTGGGCTTCACTTCATAAAAAGGACATTTTAGAGCTGGAAAAAGTACAGAGGAGGGCAACAAAACTAATAAGGGGAATGGAGGGGCTAAGTTATGAAGAAAGACTAGCAAAATTACACTTATTTTCTCTAGAAAAAAGGCGTCTACGAGGAGATATGATTACCTTATATAAATACATCCAGGGTCAGTATAATATTTGTCAGGTGAACATTTTGTGCCAAGAGGTTTTCAACTGACAGGAGGACATCCTTTGAGGTTAGAAGTAAAAAGATTTCACCTTAAAGTAAGAAAAGGGTTCTTCACAGTAAGGGTGGTTAACCTGTGGAATTCTCTACCAAAGGAGGTGGTGGAGGTGGTAAAATGGATTGGATATATTTTTAAATAAAAAGGGCATTCAGGGTTATCCTGGATAATTAGAGAGGGATAATTAGAGAGGGAGTATTGATCCAGGGTGGAATCCGATCTCCCGTATCTGGGGTCAGGATAAAGACTTTTTTTCAACCTCAATTACTATGTAACTATGTAACGTAGCAAGAACAGAAATAATAAATATGATACATTGTATCGATTTTAATTGTATTCAAACGATTTTTGTTATTTTTTTCCCTCATAGATAAAACCCTGAGGAATTAAAGAGGCGAGTTGTGTGGCCGTGTACAGACGATCATATGTGGATGGGAAAAAAGCTGGCGCAGCAACACTTAGTCTCCCTCCTCCTGATTTCAGACAGAGAAGCAGAACATGCTCTTTTAAGGAAGTGATTGACACACAATGGAAAAACTTGTACAGAATAAAATAATTACAAAGAGTGCCCTGCGGCCAAGAGCTGTGGTGATTATTGTGTCTTATTCACTGGGAAACCCAAATAATCAACATAAAAATGTCAAACAATTGAAAATAACGTTGGTGTGACATTGGTACAGTTTGCACAAACTGCCTCTTGAAATGTGTTAGAAGAGAACTGTTCCTTGAGATATATATATATAAGAAAAAGTCACTAATGACTTGCTCTCTGCCAAGTCAAAGGGTCACT
>CM050175.1:89368870-89653870 GCA_027410445.1 Discoglossus pictus | reverse complement strand
ACATGAGTAGTTAATGCATTCCTTACCCCCTCTACACTTACTACCCAATTACTTCTATCTAGTCCCTCCCCCCACGTATTAGTTTAAAAACTCCCCCAGCCATTCTACCATTCTTTCCCCTAGCACAAAAGCTCCCTCATCATTAAGGTGCAATTCATCCCTTCTATAGAGATTGTACCGAAGTGAGAAGTCAGCCCAGTGCTCTAAAACCCCAAACCCGTCCTTAGTGCACCACTTTTTAAGTCATGCACTTGGCACTGGTAGGATTTTAGAAAATACTACCTTGAAGGCCCTTGCTTTAAGCTTATTCCCTACTTCTCTGAAATCATTCTTTAGGACACTCCATCTTCCACTAACTTTGTCATTGGTACCAATGTGTACCAAGACCCCCAGTTCATTTCCAGCCCCTTTATTTATTTATCTACCCGATCCACAACATGCTGAACCGGAGCACCCGGGAGACAGCAAACTGTTTGATTGCTGGGATCTGGGTGACAAATCACCCTGTCTACTTTCCTAATAATAGAGTCCCCTACCACCAAAACTTGCCTGTTGCTCTGCCTATTCTGCCCTCCCACTCCTCCAGTAGAGCTGTTCGTCCGGCTGTTAGAGGGAACAGCTCTATCTGGCATTGCCATTCCTGAATGGACATCCCCAACAGTTTCAGTCAATCTGGCAAATCTGTTGGTGTTTGCCAACTCAGAACTGGCCTGCCTCCTCCTGTTCCCCCTGCTTCCCTTCGTAACTGTTACCCAGCTACCTCCTTGACATCCTCACTAGCCCCAGCTCCACCCTCCATGCTAGGCCCAGCTAAACTGTGCTCCGTGAGCACCACCTCCCTTTCCAGTGAAGCAATATCACCAAGTGCTGCAATTCTCCTCTCCAGTTCTTTAATCTGAGCTTCCAGAGAGGCA
Source organism: Discoglossus pictus (assembly GCA_027410445.1). Classification (NCBI taxonomy): domain Eukaryota; kingdom Metazoa; phylum Chordata; class Amphibia; order Anura; family Alytidae; genus Discoglossus; species Discoglossus pictus. The sequence continues at coordinate 89,652,956 of CM050175.1, read as the reverse complement.
ACATGCTCACACCTGTCACAGAGGTATGGACCCTGGATCATCTGTTCCAGTAGTTCATACATGTGAAAGGATGTACACCTAATGAGGTTGCCACTGACCTGACTCATAATTACAAACTGACAGAAAATAGTACAATTTGACCCCTTTCTTTGAACTCCATCCTGCAAACAGTCACACACAAGGCCAAAACTTATATGCAATTTTAACCAATGCAAAAGCACGCCCCTCTCACCTGTACCAAATAACTGCACACAGGAAATAAACACACTTTACTTGTCTTAGTAAATCAGATGCAAAAGCCATAAGATGACTCATACAAAATATATTTGTGTAAAGCTTTATGAAAACAAACAAATAAACTCAGCTCATTTTATTTGTCTGGAGCCCCAGCTTTAGTAGCTTTCAGTGCATTGAGTCACATTAAGTTCCAAGAAGAAAAACGGTATAATGAAGGTATGCTCAACATGCAGCTCACCTCTTACAACCCCTGTGGTGAGAGCTTGTGAAGATAAGCAGTGTTGTAGCTTAGACATTTTTAGAAGCAAGAACAAGAGGTCATGATTTAAGGTTGGAAAGTGGAAGACACATGAAACAACCTTATAAGGAATTGCATGCCTGTTTAAGCACAAGGCTGTCATGAGGATTGGTGTTTGTTCATCCGCTAAGATGCTGTTGATCATGGCTCCTTTGTAGTGGATCTGCCAAACTGAACAACCTGTGTTGGCTGAAAGACCGGACCTGTTTTACCAAAATACCCCAGAAATACTCCTGGCCTATGACAGCAAGATGTCAGTGGGAGGCAACACACATATTCCATGCTTTCATTTCTTTCCTCACATCTATTCTGTCCTTCTCAGTGGCAGAGCTACTATTGGGGCAGCAGGTGTAAATGACCAGGGCCCACAACAAGGTAGGGGCCATCTGCTGCTGACCGTACAGCAGGATGACAGATAATTATAGACAGGTGATCTGATCACCATAGGGGTGATCTGACCAGCTATAAATATTTTTTACTATTTATTGACCCCTATTTGTGGATAGAGAGTTACAAAGAGGTCCCAAATTATTTTGCATCAGGGCGATCCATTCACTAGCTCTACCACTGGTCCTTCTACCATATCCCCTCACTCTTTTTTACCCCCTTTTCTATATCTCCAATACAATGTTTCATTTTTCCTCTCTGTGAATCTCCATATTGCATCTTCTCATGCACATAAAACTGCCATTGATTTCCTATTGGTTCACAGTACTTTTATGAATTACTGTTAATTCTTATTAATGACATTCTTCCTATATATTATTTAATATCCAGTACTGTCAAACTTTTATATATTTATCTACTAAGTTATTCATGCCCTTAAAGGTGGCAATTAATTGACCCCTATGTGTGGATAAAGAAGTTGCAAGCAGCCCCAAATTATTTTGCAGCAAGGCACTCCATTCACTTGCTCAGCCACTGGCCTTTCTTCCATATTCAGCCACTGATCCTTCTGACATATCTGACATTACCCCATTACTTCTGACATTACCCCATTTTCGATTTCTTCAATCCAATTCCATTTTCCTCTCTGTGAATCTTCATATTGCATCTACAAATGCACACAGGACTTCCCCTTGGTCTACATCACTTTTATTAGTCCACTATTGATCTTATTAATGAAATGCTTCAATATGTTATTTAGTCTCCAGTACTGCCAAACATACATTTATCTACTGAGTTATTAATGCCCTTAATGGCGTCCATTGTAATTTGGCACCCTGAATAGTTTCCCACTTCACCCAGTATCATTATGATCCTTTACTTATAGAGCACCAACATTTTCTGTCGCACCAAGCACATGACACATGACAAGGAATACATAAGATGGACACGCCAAAAGGTGACATAATGGTACAGAGTGTGTTATAAGAGCTTACAATCTAAGTGAGTGCTCCTGCACTACATCTCCACATGTCCACACATATTAATTGTGAAATGCACTTTTTTCACTTGCAGGCTCCACAAATCACCATGAAATTGCTTTACTCATGCCATGAAATTACAGAGTGGTCTCGATGTCTTGCTGGGACCTTGTCCGGATTCTCATATTTTTTTCCCCTTTTGAAACAATTGGCAAGTTTCACTTGGTTTTCTTTTGCTGTTTGCCTTCCTCAGGATCAATTAACAATTAATAATTAATCTGAATACTGTAGATGAGAGGAGGTCTTAAAAGGTTGAACTTGATGAACTAAAAGTATTTTTTCAACCTCAATTACTATGTAACTTAATAAGTATTTCCTGCAGAGGATTCTGGGTGGAAATTCTGTACATTTTTACTGAACATTTGCTTTACAAACACGCTGCAAATCATCATGGAAGATCTCTGGTGGACAAAGCATCTGCACATCTGGACACCTGGCCCCAACACATCTGTAGAGTCTTTGGAACCACTGAAGATGTCTTCTGCTTGGGAGCCAACCACCTTCATGAAATCACCACTGCAATCAATTCCTTTCAATAAAACTAAGCTTTATAAAGAACAAATATTTATATAAAAACACCACTCTTAAATATTTATCTTTTACAGGCAATATTATTATTTCTAGTATTATTTTTCAGTTTTATAAATATTTTTACTTTGTAGTTACATTTTTTCTGAGCTGGTTCTGTCTCCAACATCCTCAGGAAGTAAAAAGTAGCATGCCAGGCACATTTGTGTCTGGTTGTGCTCATCCATATGGTTTTCTTGGCAAAGATACTGGAGTGGGTTGCCAGCTCCTTCTTGAGTTGTCCTGTAATTTGTCTGACCTCTCTACTATGACCTGCCCATCTTGGGTGACTGTTACGACCCAGATTTGATCACATGCACCTAAATTTTCTCCTTCTAGGTCGTGAATTTGTGTGCAATCTCAGCATCCAGCAAGTAATCCAGATCAGTTACAGGCACAATCAGATCCCGTTTCTTAGGACATACAGTAAGAAGAGCACCAGTACCGTTGAGTAGTACAAAGCAGACTGAACGTTTATTCTTCCGTGCATTTCACAGATATATCAAATACCACCTCAAAAGATCAACCTCCCCATGCCTTTCTCCCCCAACATTCTTTCCAGTGAGATATCTGATCTGATATTTTTTACAACCCCGAAAGCAATACTAACTACTAACTACAGCTTTTATTACTGAGCACTGAAACAAAGCATCTGCCCAAATCTAGCTAGCTTTCCCCCTTTATGACTGAGGCCGCTCACAGTACTCGTATATCCACATACATTCCTGTGGAAACGTAATCCTTTGTCCCATATGTGACTGAATTAACTTTATATAAAATATCATATCCTAGGGCCTACTTCTAGCACCAGTACATTATTTAAACTGTATTTGATGACCCCAAACCACCCTAATACATCAAATTACTATTCTAAACGTTATAGCATTACTTTTACTTGGTACTGTGAAAAGGGACTTGACATAACAGTGTCATGTCCTAACCACAACCTGAGCACTAAACATTATGAACACTTCTTTTTAGGCCTGAATACTCACAGGCCATGCTAATTGGGGATCAGGAGTACCAGATAAGAGCCTGAGACCTAACATTATACAGGTTATTATGTGCATAATAAAATAGTCCTTGAGTTCAGGGCGGTGATCGTTCGATCTTGGGCCATACATGCCCTTGCTCGTGGAATTCAGGGGTCCCCCATGCTGGGCCCCAAAAGTCAGTCATGACAGTGACCCTACATGGTATAGCTCACAGCTTTGTTGGGGTACACAAGCCTCTTCACTACAACAAGGTAGCGATCCAGAAGGCGACATAGTTTACAGACTTCACAAACACATGCAGTTTTTCTTAAACTACAATGGCTATTTAAAAGATCCATTAAATGTGAAGTCACCTGAGATAAAGCTCTTCTTGACCATCAGCTGTTTGGGAGCCAGGAATTTTTACTGGAGAAATTGCTAATTTGTAACACTGCTTCTTTATAAGTGGATTTTACATAGATTTACTGAGAATAATGCACAACATTGTGTCCGGTATTTTCACGGACAATTGGAATTTTGTATTTATTTCCTGGAAAATCTGAATTTTTGTATCTGTGTGTCTGGTATTTTCTTGGCTTTTCTAAAGTATTTTTATTATTTTATTTGATATTGAGGAAATATTTCAAAATATAACCCACAAAATTCAAACCTCGTCGTAACTTCACATCTTTGTTAAGTATGTAATAAAATAACAATATCAATATTGTGAGCATATAATCATTTTAGAGAAAATTAAAGTTTAGGAGACATTTGCGTCATCTATGTATCCATCTTGGGCTGCTAATTTGCCGGTAGCCATAGTGGGTAGGGATTATTCTACGATAAGTTGCTCTGCTGTTTAGTTCTTTCATAAATTCAAAGCAACAGTATTTTAGGAGAACTGAATAGAGATGTTATTGGAATCCAAGGTTCATCTTGCTATGTTCAGTTATCTCATCCTATTAATATCAAATCAAATGTTATTTGTATTTAAAGGCAATAGTTTGTCAAGTATCTACCAAACTTACAATATTATTAGCTGTGTAAGCCATGGGCATAAAACATTTTTGGGGAAAATCTAAATGATTGAAGACTGTTTATGAGAAGAGGAATCCATTTTGTGCTTATTACATCACTTCCTAAGAGCTGGAGGGAGGGATGAGGGAGGAGGGATCAGAATCTTTGAAAGAAAATTGAATAAGATTACAATTTAAATTGACACCACCCTCCTCTCATTTCATAAATGCTGACTCCTCATTCTTGATGTCTACTCATTTTGCTGAATATCCACTTATTTCATTGGATGTTCACTTCATACATGGACACCCACCCTGAAATGTATGTACACTCATCTCAGTAGTATAATATTATTATATTGTTAACAAAATAATATACACATATATTTGTATTTACTTATTTTATTAATAGGTATTTATTCAATTATTATTATTTATTAGTTTAGCATGTGTGTATAACACATTAATAAAATAATTTGTTCTCAAGTTACTTATAAGATATACATGATATTATAGAATAGAATAAGACTGTAAAGTGTAGTGTTTGCAATTAGCCTGCCAGTGACCTCTCTCAAGTAGCAGGCTGCCACTGGTTGATTACTATGGGAAACTACACACCCTGTGCTTTTAAGTACACTGTCTTCATCAGCTACAGAGGGGAAAACAGCTATGCACTATTTTAGGCAGTAAGTGCAAAGCTTATAAGCACTTCTTAATAACATAAAGTACATAAAGGTAAATAGACACACAGGGATATTATATACCTAGTAACATCCAGGAACCTGCCATATCCCTTGTGTATTTCAATTCACCCTATAATAAATCTGGGCCTTGGTTGCTTGTAGGAATCGAGGGGGGGATGTATAGACAAATGCCCCAGATTTTCAGGGTGTGCTTGTATATAGAAGCTCGGGTGGTCTATGTATACAATGGGCAGTGTCCCCCCATCTTTTGGCTCATACAACCCTCACCTTGGTGGTTATTTTAATCCCTTTACACTAAATCCCTGCAGAATATGAGACAATCTCTAAATTTGAGCTGATTTAAGTTATTTTCTGTTCTATGTGCCCCCCTCTCCCCCATCTCTTGCAATCACTTTATCTCCCCGGGAAGGACATCTCTGTCCAGATCGCGTTTTGTCATTTCTGCTTCCTCAGGGAGCAGCAGGAAGGTTTGTTCTTTGTTCATAGAGGATCACAGATCTTACTGCACGGTATAACTATGCTGAAGGGGGCTCCTAACTAATACAACATGTTAGCCATCTGAGACCGCATATCTCGTAGGAGGAAACAACTGACAAAAAACAAAGGAACTACTGGCAATAAAAACCTGGACATTAATCCCCAACAACGTGTCAAGTTTAATACCTGGTTATTTAGATATTATGCAGATGACCCTACTCACTGTGCCTAGGGAGGTAAATAGCATGAAGGCTGTGACACTGCTTTGGGTCTCCTTTCACTTTTGTTGCTAGATTTGCTTGGCATTTTTGGGTCTGGCCCGTCTTTTGTTCAAGGTCAGACTGAGATTTTACTGATAATTTTCTCATAGAAAATGTGCACTCCTTCCCACAGGATGCATGTTGTCAGTTGTGCATGTTATTTTATGTCAGCTGCAAAGGAGGGCATGTATTGCTTGATCATGTTTTAAAAATAAGTAATGTTAAGATTTATTTAATGATATGCTCATTGGCATGTTGCCTAAACTGACATTATGTTTATAAAAAAATCACACAGTGGACCTTTCATTTTTACATTCAACTGTTTTTTACATTTTCTTTTCTGAGTTGATCCTGTCTGCTACCTTCTCAAGAGGGTGCTCTTTCCATTAGTCATGTTAAAAAGATTGGTACTTGTAGCTGCCATAATCCCACTGTGGAGGTGGAAGCTTCCTCTGTGTTCACAGTCTTGTCTCATCTCAGGAAGTTTTAATGGGCCCCCAGACTTCTCATGGAGGCCCTAGTGACCAGATCATATTTTTTGGGGTCATCACCAACTTGGTGATTTGTTCCTGAATGCCAGCATTGGCCACGTTATTCTCTATATATTGTAATTATTAAACTGTATTGATAATTATCGTATATGCGTGATAACACCTGTTTTCCACAAAATGTACCACTAAAAATTTCAATTTTAAAAATATGGTCAACGTAGGTAAAGAGCTTTCAAGATCCTAAACGGTTGGAGAGTCATGGCGATGGAGGAAAGCTAAGGGTTATTTATTTATTGTACACATGAGGTTGGTTTCCTTGAATGTATGTTGTTAATACAAGAGCTCAGGAGAGTGGCAGATCCTATCAGATCCCCCAGGCCGAATGAATGGATGTCTTTCAATGGCAGCCAGCCTTGAGATTCCTGATAAGAAACCTAATGAAGACAAGTCCAAGCTCTTGTCACATGGTGAAGCCAACCAGGGTCTCCTATTTATATCTCCTGACACCAGCCTGAACCTTGAACTCAAACACGGGAATGTCTCAGGTCAAGAGGTGAGCGATGTCTGCTCCAAGTCCCACCAGCCTGGAGGACATGGCTAACGAGGACCAGTCGGTGGTCTTCTGATTGTACAGGTGGATGGCCACTGGCCATGTCACTTGTGAGCTAGTGAAAGTTGAAGGGTCAACCCGTCTCTGACAGCCCTACTGTTGTAAGTCACAATGTATCCTGCAGCCATCAGTGGGGCAAGATGAGACGATATCTCAGTGGGGCCTATTCAGGGCATGTAATTGGTCATTACACAAAGGGAAGCTTTTCATAATTTGAACCATGAAGGTTGGTTGCTTCCTCTATTCGGTTCTGTAATTAATTTATGCTTTTATTAATTGGTGGCATGTGACCACTTCAGGGAGAAATGTGGGATTTGCATCTACTCAATGACCATATCATAGGATAATGGAAACAGGTCCAGCTTGAGAACACAGGAGGTTCATGTGGTTTGAATATGTTCTTTAACGTCCCACCATGTTTCCGGCTAACTCACTGATCTTCAGGGTTAAGAAATGTGACATTTAATACAATGGTAATTAATAGCAGGGGATATTACTATAAGTTGAAATAAGTGTTTTAGATTTAATAGCAGAAATATCGATTAATAGTCATATGTAGTCAGCTTATTCTCACTATTAAAAAGTTTTGATTTCATAAATCATCTGGATGGAGACAAAGATCTAATTTGATTTGACAGCAAATAACAACCAAAAAGGCCCATCTATGCTGCCCATTCCATCCACTGAAAAGCTCAGGGCAGCCTATATTCATATCTTGTGAGTGCTTACATTTCTTAGCTGTGGTCGACTTTACCACTTGCACTGGAAACTGTTCCACGTATCAAATACCCTCTCGTTAAAGAAGTACTATCATTACTTTTCATGCCCCTAACTTCAGATTATGACCTCTTGTTCTTGTACTCTTATTGTTATGGTAGATACTTCCCTTCTGAACTTTAGTAAATCCTTCAATAGATTTGAAGATTTCTATCACTCTGACTAAGACACTTATGTTTAGGTGAGGATATCCTCAGTACCTGGCCTGAGTACAGGTTTTAGATAATGCACCATTTTAGTCGCCCTCTTTTCAATTGTTTCTAATTTATTACTATCTTTTAGGACAAGGGTAGGCAAATTCAGTCCTGGAGAAGCATGCACAGGCCAGGATTTGAGGATATCCCTGCTATGTACAGACACAATCACATCTTCAGTCATCCTGACTGACTCACCTGTGCACAGAAAGGAAATTATAAAATCCAGGCCTGTGCATGTCTCTCCAGGATCGAATTTGCCCACACCTTCTTTAAGAGACATGGGGCCCTATCCAGTTGCAAGCGGATTACGTTATACAGGCATGTCTGCGGGCTTGAAATTTGTTACAATTACAGAGCGATTCAATTGAACAAGCCCGCAATCGTAAGTAGCATTTCAGCATGATCATGATCAATTAAGCAAGGCCGTAACTACCCATTTAGAAACAGCCAATAGTAAATAAGACCGTCATCATTACCTCAGTAAAACATGGAGGTTACATATCAATCAATTAGCGTTTATAGGTCCCATATGCAAAGAGACACGCAATGTACTCGATATTAAAAATGAATGGCGATACTGTTCCAGTCCATGTGGGTGGCATGATATGTATTAACTCATTAATTCCCGAGATTATAATAACACCGAAATGAAACTTTGCGAGCTTGAGACTGTTGTGCAATTAATTCTAATGTCTTTCATCATTGTCCCCGTCTTTCAAAGTGCTGTATTGATTTTTTATTTGCAGTTACAGTGCTGCGATCAGGTGCTTAACCCCCTTGCAAGTCCCATCTGGTACCCGTAGGATTTTCTTCTACAGTTGTCATTTTCAGTTGTGAAAACATTTGCGGGGTTGAGTAATTGCAGCAATTGTATAGAGACTTGCAATTTTAGCGATTGTAACATTTACGGGCTTGAAAGATCAAAGGCTTAGATGGGTTGTAAGTTACGATTTTGACAACAGCAGGGATTTTCAGCCTGTAACCCGTAGATCGTTTGTGGGTAGCTAGACGCCAATTGAATAACAAATTAGTTTACAGGCTACATTACGGGCTCCCGTAAAAAACAATTTCTCAACTGAATAGGGGCAATGGTCTCCAGAACTGGACACAGTATATTATGACCCAAGATAGATACTGGTTGGCCTTATCTAGAGCCAATCAGAAATTATTGGCCAATTATCATGTAAGCATGTAATAAGCATGTTGAACCACAAAATGAAGGTAAAATGAGTGAAATTGAATGAAAGCTGGTGGTGGGATATTGAGGGGCATAGTGTTGACCTGACTGGGGTTCTATAGAGTAACATTAAGACCTCTCTAATCCAGTTTTTTATTCCTCTTCCAATACAATCAATATCCTACTGGTTTCCTGCAGCTTTATTACATTCATGCCCCCCACACAAGCTGGATTCATTGGCCTTGGCTTTGGAAGACTGGGCTTCTCTTACATTTAATTTAATTACCAGTTACACTTTGATGGTACCAAGAAATCCGGGGCTGCCTGAGCTTTCATCTTCTTGGGAATGGTGGGTTTCCTGTGCTATGACTGCCAGCTATTTATTAGCGCTAGAGTTTGGCCACTTTGCTGTTCCTACAATGCTCCAGAGGCCCTGGGAAAGTATTCCCCTATTGTACAAGTCTGGTCACATCATAGCAATCCAAGCGTGCCAACCCTGCCGATCACAGAGGCTATGAGCAGGTGAGTGCCATAACAAGCTGAGTGCCCGGGTGTGTTAGAGTGCCACAATATGGGCACAATGGTAGGAATGGGGGCAATGGAGGAGAAGTTCTGTGTTGGCTGGGTGACCATTCAACGGGTGAGAGGGAAAATGATTTATAATGGGATGAAATAACTGGGTGTATGAGAGATGGTCATCTATGCGGGTGTAGTAAGAGCCTGGCTGATCTCTAATGGAAGCTTATCAATGGGTGGTCTGTAAGGCGTGATTATCACTGGAGTGTAGGGGGCAGGGTGGATGATCTATAAGGGGAAATGGTTTAGGAGGGTAATGGAGGGAGATGTGGATTAGCTATAGGGGTGGTTTAAGAGGATGTCTGAGGGAGAGGTGGTTGATCTATAAGGGAGGATGGTTTAATAGAGTGGTGGAGGGAGCTCTAGATGATTTTAAAGGGGAGGTAATCTTGGAGAGGGGATTAAGTAGGGCGTCTTAAATGGTACATAGTCTAAAAGATACAATTTATAAGGAAGAATCCATGACATTAATACATATAGATAAAGAGACCTGCAAATATATCAAAGGATATAAGAATACTCAGTAGGGAATTGTCTACCAGAAATAGACGAGCAAAACAAGAGGTCATGATACTAAATTTCCACAACGCCAGAATACAGTTGAACAGTCTGAAGGTTTAGGGGTATGTGCTGTACTACTTTACAAATAGCAGATAAGTGGAGGTGATGATGTCCAAAGAGTTTAAGCCTATCTGGGACAAGCATACGGTCAGCTGAAGCTCTTAGGTAGATAGAATGGACAGACTAGATGGGTTCAAATCTATCATTGTTACTGAGATAGTTACATAGTATTTGAGATTGAATAAAGACTGTTAGTCCATCAAGTTCAACCTTTTTAGATCCCTTCTGATCCTTTTAATAAGTGGACTATTTGTTAAAAATTGTTATTTGATCCAGAGGAAGCAAACAGAAAAAAAAAACATTGAAACTCTGCCAATTGTCTCATAAGGGAAAAAAAGCAAAATTCCCTCCTGACCCCAGAAACTGGCGATCAAACTTCTCCCTGGATCAATATTCCTTCGCTAGTTATCTAGAATAGCCTTGAATGCCCTCTTTATTCAAAAATATATCTAACCCTTTTTAAAGTTATCTATTGAATCCGCTGTCACCACCTCCTTTGGTAGAGAATTCCACAGATTAACCACCCTAACTGTGAATAACCCTTTTCTTTCTTTAAGGTGAAATCTTTTTTTTCTCTAACGTCAAGGGATGACCTCTTGTCAGTGGAAAATCTCTTGGCACAAAAAGCTGAATCTTGTAGGTAGATAGAATGGACAGACTAGATGGGTTCAAATCCATCATCATATTTAGTTTTTTTGTATTTCTCTGTATATTTCCCAGTCAGTGTGCCAATAATAAAATTGAATACAAATGCTTTCAGGACTACAGAAAATAATGCATTTGAATATAGAAATTTCTGTATAGAAAAATCCAACCTTTCCCAGGGCTCAATTATATTTACCGATTCCATTCGCACCGGTCACAGACAGATTGCATCAGCTTTGCTTTTATGTTTTTGATTATAAAACCTCAAAATAAATGTAGTTTTGATAAGAAATAACCACATTCCATAACCACTTTGTTGACGATTGACACAACTTTCTTGATGGAACATTGGGTTAAATTCACTGAATGTACATTGTGACTCTGAACGTTAACCTCTCAGTGGAAACATTCTAAATATTCATAAGCTGCAAAGGGCAGACCCAAACAGGTACAAATTGTGTAATACATTTTTTTTTTATTTGTTTACGGTAACAAGTAGTAATTAAATACAATTATGAAAAAACAAATAATATATCAATTATACCTTTTTGCTAAATGTGTATTTTATCTATTCAAATAAAGATTATTAATACATATAATAAAGAAAAGCAAAATAATCATTTTTCATTTTTAAAATAAATATAAAAAAGAAAAAGAGTTGTGTTATGTAGAACTATGGAATAATACTAATTACATCTATTTTTTTAAAATAATGCTTCAAAAGAAAATAGTACAAGCAATGCATAAAAAGCAATTAATAAAGTCGATACATACTTTAACATATATAAGAACAGATATAAATACTAATGACTCCAAGATTAAAGAGGTGTGCAAATATATACAAATAAATATATACATGCGTGTATGAGTTTAAATAAATGTATATATATATATATATATATATGTATATATACATACAGTTTTTGTTTAGTCATTCAGTTGTGTCCAATTCTCTATGGCCCGCAGCACGCCAAGCACACATAATTATGCCTCTGACCGTGCTTATCCATGATGTTTTTATATATATATATATACACACACATATACATATATAAAAATATATATATATATATATATATTGTTCAATAATCAGAGTATTAACAATGGCTTCAAAATATAATTAATGCATCTATTTATGTAGAATTCTGAAACGTTGTTTATTTATATACTTGCAAATTGCACATCAAAAAATGACGGCAATAAAATTGTAAGGCAGGTAATGCTGTTTGACACACAAGGTAAGTCTTTTGGTTGTGTGAGTACCTTTGGCGCTCATTGCGAGCCTCTCGGTTGGTGTATTTTTGGCTATGAGAGCCCCTTCGGCGCTCATTGCAAGGTCTGCACTGATCGCCTTTTGGCGCTCATTGCAAGCCTCTCCCCTGGTGTACTTTTGCTCCTCTGAGCACCTTGGCGCTCATTGTGAGCCGCGCGCTGAATGCCTTTGGCGTTTATTGCGATCCTGTCGGCTGTATTTTTTTTATGTTAATTAATTAATTAATTAAATCATAAATGAATATACTTTACCTATTTGTAATTAATTTATGCAACAAGCAATATCCTGAAGAGGTAACAATCTGTTTTGATGTTCCTGCTGCATACAATGTCGGTTTGCACTGTTGCTGATATGAGGTGTAAATGTCAGCAATGTCTGCAGTGTGTAGTGTAAATAGGCTGCGTGCGCGAGGGGAAGCCGTTAGTGTAGCTGTGTAATTCTGTAATTCCCCCTAATAGTGTATTTTATACCTCGTACGGGTTTGTGTAAGAGTCTTATGTGTCTTGCGTTTTTGTGCGTGTGTATTGATCGTGTATGCTGTGTAGGATAAGTAATCTGCGTGCGCGAGCGCAAAGCGTTTGTTTAGATGTGTAATTCTGCATTTTGGATTGGTAATGTTATTAGTTGCAAGTCAGCGATTGTCTATGTGTTAGGCGGTTGTGGAGCATGTCGCGTCCTCCCTAATAGTGTATTTTATACCCCGTACGGTCTTCTGTAGAAGTCTTATGTGTCTGGCGGGTTTTTATTCGTGTTGATTGGTCGTGTAGCCTCATTTTATTTTTTTCGGCCGTAATTTTTTGGTTGCTTAGGTTTTTTTCTGACGCATTTTTTTTGTCGCCTTCGGCTCTAACTGCCTGCACCAGCGCAAGCGTTAGGAACAACCCGTTTTGCTGACAACTATATATGTGATATACATTTTCTTTCATTTAGTGCATTGTCTTCTCCGGGAATAGAGAGGTTAATCTAATTGCTCCTGGTCTCCTCTAGACATCGCTTGTCAGGCAACTTCTCTGCATTTCCAGAAAACAATAGCAGCTCTGTTTATAAAACCCATAATTGGCTTGTACAAAATGCCCAAACTTCTCTTTAAGACGCCTCTAATTTGGAAGGTGAAATGCCAGGACTCGGGGGTCCGTCTTTCTCTTGGTGGCCCATCCTTTTTTATCATTCCTTCATTTTCTAGATGGTTAATAAACTTTTATGATGTTTTTCTTGCAGAAAAACAACTGGTTTATAAAGAGACTGAGACAATGTGAAAGGGGCTCTGAGATGGGGGGTGGGAAGGGAGGACGAGGAGGGAGACAGAGGGAGAAATATATAAAATACTAACAATGGGCCCTATGCTAATCCCTTCTATTGCAATTATGGGTGTCATAGTAACAAAGTAAATCCTACCTAGCTATGCTATTCCCATATCCCGAAAATATTGCGAGAGAACTGCTACGGGTGGCCGTTGCACGATAAAGCCATATATTCATATTATGGTTCCTTGCCGCAGTTACAGCACTTGTTTTAGCTCATTATAATAATGATGACATTCTCGTTTTCTATAGGCTCCTAGAGCCGTTTCTCATCCGTAAAGATTGGTTTGGGTACGTCCTACACTAAAATCTCTTGTGGAAAAGGCAGGATTTACAATTGTGGGCAGAGTGCCGAGATTTGGGGGTGATAAAGATAAACATAAGGGAAAAAAGCTCCCGCAGCCAATTTCCAGCTATAACGCTGTTTACACTGTCCCATCAGCACGGGGACCATTATCGGCTTTGCAGGACAGTCTGCTTGTGTAATGGGGGTTTCCATCATGGACTGCTTCAAGTAGAGTTGTTACCCTATAGGAGCTTACACTTCTACTGTCAAGGGGCTATGTGAAGTGAAAGGCTTTAAACAAAACGGAATAGAAATCTTATCTTAAAACACTGTTCCTCCTCCTTCCAGTTTCTAATCCTGTAGGAAGATTGGCAAAATGTCTATCATCATTAAAGCAAAATGTAATACATTTATTTTAAACATCTTTGCACAGTCGAGTTCTTTAAAAGAGCATATTATAAACATGATACTTTGGTAGTTCTTGATAGGCTCACTGTAGTTCAAGCACTTGTTTGTTAAGTATGTAACAAACTAACAAACTAACAATAGAAGTTGCGTACACCATGGACATAAAACATTTTTAGAGATAATCTGAATTTTTTAAATGTAGAACATTCATTATTTCATGAGAGCTGAGAGCATGAGACGTAGGTTTTTTCAGTTGAGTGATAACTGGGGAGATGAGATAATTGGATAGTATTGAATTTGACACCATCTCTTCTACTTCACAGGCCCAAAAGCAACCATGAAAGAAGTTTTTTTAACTTGTTTTAGACATTTAAATGTGAACACAGATGTACTTTTTATTTCCTGTACGGTGGAGGCTTCTATCGCTCTTTTGCCCGCCATATATTAAATGATTGTTGTGGTGAACTAACTACTCCACAACACAAGCTGGGATCTCTCTCCACGCTGATAGCCAGTAAGCTTGAAACAGCTGTACGTGGATAGGATTCCCAGCTTGTGTATAATCCAACCTTGGCTTTGCATAAAAACGTTGGCTGCAGGCTGCAAATGTGGACCCTCGCGAAGCTCTACGGCGCCTCACACTCGGTTACAAACACCTACATGAGCGGCACTTTAACAAAATATATCTAACACGCAATCACTAAATACGGACTTACACAAAAAATACTAGCCTCGGAACTTAGAAAAAAAAACATTACAACTTCGCAAAAATACAACCTTAACGGCCGAACCGCTGCGCACCTAAAAACATTAAAAACACTATAAATACACACAAAAAAGACATAAAAAGCTTACCCACAGCAAGGGGGGGGGGGGGGGCACCCAGGACCTCTGCAAGTGAAGTTACACCTCAATTTAAGTCCAAATTCCTGAGTTTAGACTCAAGAAAATCCCCTAAGCAAGAGAAAAAATGGCAGCCGAAAAAAAACGAAAATGAGGCTACAGGACCCTAAAGACGTAAAACACCAGCAAGCACAGACGGCTTTCAAAAAAGACGTACGAGGTACAAGATACACTTTTAGCAAGGACGCTAAATCATCCACACCCGCGTACCACATACACATTCTCCGCCATTTTGCAACACTAACTTACACAATGCGGAAGTACCCAGCTACACCAACGGCTTCCCCTCGCGCTTGCAGCCTATTTACACCACACACATTGCTGACACTTACACCTCAGCTCAACAACACTGCAAACCTACATTGTATGCTGCAGGAACATCAAAACAGATTGTCAGCTCTTCAGCACAATGCTTCCTGCATGCATTACTTACAAATAGGTAAAGTATATTAATTTATTAATTTATTAATTATTTATTTAGCATAGAAAAGTACATATACACAAAAAAAAACAAAAAAACACTATTGCAATAAACACAAAAGTCATTCACCGCGTGCCTCACAACGAGCGCTAACGCTGCTCATAGCACACAATCTACACCAGGGGACAGCCTTGCAATAAGCGCAAAAAGCAGATCAGTGCCGACATTACAATGACAGCAAAATCGCCTCTGATAAAAAAAAGTACAACAACCGACACTGTTAATCTGTCCCATTACTTTTGGTCCCTTAAAAAGTGGGAGGCACATATACAAACTGTTGTAATTCCTACACTGTTCACCTGATTTGGATGTAAATACCCTCAAATTAAAGCTGAAAGTCTGCAGTTAAAGCACATCTTGTTCGTTTCATTTCAAAACCATTGTGGTGGTGTATAGAGCCAAAAAGATTAGAATTATGTCCATGTCCCAATATTTATGGACCTGACTGTATATTCTGGGGGAGATTATTCCCCCCCATCCCCTCCGGTTCTTTGACACTGCTAATGTGACACGAGAGAAGAGCAAAAGTTGACCTGTGGTATTAATGAGCGACTTTCTGGAACAAGATGTCTTGACGCAACCGGAATAACTGCAGAATAAATTGCCAGGGAATCTAATACCTTCCATGCAATTTACTGATTGCTGCTTTTCTGAGGTATAGAGTTGGCTTCAGCCAATGGGTACCACGTGAAAAATAAAATGAAGAAACTGGAATGTAGAAATGTCCTTAACAATGTGGGTCTGGTGACTATGGTTGGATACTCTGAATTACCTAGTAATTCATGTACAAGTGTATCTGCTGGTCAGTATCCTGTTCCTATAGGGAATTATTAATGTAATCCATCAATCATCATCAGAGCACTGAAAACCAAGTGATTTTGTTGAATTCTTACAATTGACTTTTACATCATCCAGTTAATCCTCAAATTACTCTGCGCAACTAAAAATATAAGATTACCCCTTTGGTTCAGACATTCTAAAAAAAATAAAAATGCATTATTCAAGTAAAGCACTATATATGCAATTAGAGGGAACGTGAGTGTGCCTATAAGCTCAATATATTTTACAGTGCGGCTAACTTCTGTTGGTCAAAGTAAATAACCATTAGGGTTAGGGGTGAGGGTTACTTTTTACTAGCTTGTCCAAGCTTGCCATAGCTTTCCTCCCCAGAAGCAACGTCTTTTAATTTTAAGGCTGCAGTCACCATCTGAAGAGATCTCTCGGCCGCTCTACCAGTTGCTCTTTCGCTCGCTTAACCAGTCGCTCTTTTGGCCGTTACCAGTCGCTCTTTCCCTTGCTTAACCAGTCGCTCTCTCTGTCGCTCCACCAGTCGCTCTCTTTGTCACTCCACCAGTCGCTCTCTCTGTCGCTCCACCAGTCGCTCTCTTTGTCACTCCACCAGTCGCTCTGTCACTCGCCTTCCAGACATTCTTTCACTTGCTTACCAGTTGCTCTCTCTGCCGCTCTACCAGTCGCTCTCTTTAACACGCTTTTACCAGTCGCTCTCTGGCCATTACCAGTCGCTCTTTCCCGCTTCACCAGTTAATCTGCCACTCTACCAGTTGCTCTGTCACTCGCCTACAAGTCGCTTTGTCACTCGCCTACCAGCCGCTCTTTCACTCCCTTACCAGTCGTTCTCTTGGCTGCTCTACCAGTCGCTCTTTTACTCGCTTTACCAGTCGCTCTCGGCCGTTACCAGTCGCTCTTTCCCTTGCTTAACCAGTCGCTCTCCCAGTCGCTCCACCAGTCGCTCTGTCACTCGGCTGCCAGACGTTCTTTCACTGGCTTACCAGTTGCTTTCTCGGCCGCTCTACCAGTCGCTCTCTCAGCTGTTATCAGTCGCTCTTTCACTCACTTTTACCAGTCGCTCTCTCAGCCGCTACCAGTCGCTCTTTCACTCACTTCTCACTTTTACCAGTCGCTCTCACAGCCATTACCAGTCACTCTTTCCCTTGCTTAACCAGTCGCTCTCTCAGTCGCTCCACCAGTCGCTCTGTCACTCGGCTGCCAGACGTTCTTTCACTGGCTTACCAGTTGCTTTCTCGGCCGCTCTACCAGTCGCTCTTTCACTTGCTTTACCAGTCGCTCGCTCGGCCACTCTACCAGTCACTCGTTCACTCGCTTTACCAGTCGCTCTCTCGGCCGTTACCGGTCGCTCTTTCCCTTGCTTAACCAGTCGCTCTCTCTGTCGCTCCACCAGTCGCTCTCTCTGTCGCTCCACCAGTCGCTCTGTCACTCGGCTGCCAGACGTTCTTTCACTGGCTTACCAGTTGCTTTCTCGGCCGCTCTACCAGTCACTCGTTCACTCGCTTTACCAGTCGCTCTCTCGGCCGTTACCAGTCGCTCTTTCCCTTGCTTAACCAGTCGCTCTCTCTGTTGCTCCACCAGTCGCTCTCTCTGTCGCTCCACCAGTCGCTCTCTGTGTCGCTCCACCAGTCGCTCTCTCTGTCGCTCCACCAGTCGCTCTGTCACTCGCCTTCCAGACATTCTTTCACTTGCTTACCAGTTGCTTTCTCGTCCGCTCTACCAGTCGCTCTCTCAGCCGTTACCAGTTGCTCTTTCACTCGCTTTTACCAGTCACTCTCTGGCCATTACCAGTCGCTCTGTCACTCGCCTACAAGTCCCTTTGTAACTTGCCTACCAGCCGCTCTTTCACTCCCTTACCAGTCGTTCTCTTGGCTGCTCTACCAGTCGCTCGCTCACTCGCTCTACCGGTCACTTTCTCGTCTGCTCTACCAGTTGCTCTTTTACAAGCTTTACCAGCCGCTCTCTCGGCCGCTCTACTAGTTGCTCTTTCACTCGGTTTACCAGTTGCTCGCTCGGCCACTCGACCAGTTGCTCGTTCACTCGATTTACCAGTCGCTCTCTCAGCCGTTATCAGTCGCTCTTTCACTCACTTTTACCAGTCGCTCTATCAGCCGTTATCAGTCGCTCTTTCACTCACTTTTACCAGTCGCTCTCTCGGCCGTTACCAGTCTCTCTTTCACTCACTTACCAGTCACCCTCTGCACTTGCTTACAAGTCGCTCTTTCTCGTGATTTACCAGTTGCTCTCGGCCGCTCTACCAGTCGTTCTTTCATTTGCTTACCAGTCGCCCTTTCTCTTACTTACCAGTCGCTCTTTCACTCGCTTTACCAGTTGCTCTCTCGGAAGCTCTACCAGTTGCTCTCTTGGCCACTCTACCAGTCACTCTTACACTCACTTTACAACTTGCTCTTTCACTCGCTTTACCAGTAGCTCTCTCAGCCGCTTTTTCCCTCCCTCCCCCAACGGCAGGTCCTTACTCATCAGTGACCTCTCCTTGCAGGACTTATCCATTTGGACTGAATTTCTCTCCACCTGGAATGGAAAGTCGTTCCTATTGTCCAATATTCGGCTAGCTCCCCACGCCTCTAACAAATACAAATTTGATTCCCTGCGTTCCATGTCTTGCAACTTCATTGTACATGCTTTCATGCAGGATTCTCTGCCACTTCTCCCACAGGACCCTCGCTCAAACCCACTGGATTTTATCATCCGATCGCCCGCTCCTCTGCGAACCTGGCCAAACCACCGGATCACTTGCTTCTCCAAGCACATTAGGTCATGTCCAACGGTCTAGCATGTACTTACGACATAGCATGGGCCCTATTTAACATTTCACCTCGGTCTACAACTTGTCCGACCCATGTTCATTGCCGACTTTTGGCCACTGTAACAACCTAAATCCCCATTCCTCTACAATAAAAACATACCTCAGGAGTTCAATTTCATCTCGCTCAATCTCACTTCCTCCAGCAATATCTCCACAAACCTAGTCTTCACCCTTTACTTAGTATTTCCAGCCAACCACTATCCACACCTACAATTATTCACTACATTAGACTAATCCACAATCCATTCAACTACTCGGTCACTCCTTTAGAAATGGAGCAGCCACCTCAGCCTCTCGCAACCAAACACTTGTCCACATCACTAAATCCCTAGGACGGTGGAAATCTAACTGCTACTCCATATATATGCCTAACCCAAATCAGAGTTAAGAGGAGCCTTCAAAGACTTACACAATAATGCCTAGCTATTTTTGACCCTCTTCTCAGGCCGAGATGACATAGCTTTGGCCACACCTCAGCTACCAGAGGAGAGAGTCCTAACTACAAATAATCAGTTCAACACCTGAAATTGTGGGAGGGTCCCTCTCCCTACGCCACTATAAAAAACCAACTCACCTGATATTCATCACGCACGCCGCAATCAATCAACCCCCCTTCTCTCCCCTCGTCTACACTACTCACTACTCACTCCTTGGTCCTCTTCTCAGGCCGAGATGACGTAGCTTTGGCCACAACTCAGCGACCAGGGGAGAGGATCCCATCTACATATATATATATTATTTGTTTTTCCGTTGTCCCCCCCCCCCCCAGGGTTCCTACGCCCTTGTCTAACTGCAAACCCTACCTTCATGATGTAGTTTCACCTTTAATTAGGGATCTTACATTACATGATATAGTTCCACTCTTCATTGGGAACCTTATCTAACTTAACTAGACAGTTCACCTAACATGATATAGCTCCACTCCTAATTACAAACCTTAACATGATTGACATGATGCATTTTCAATCTTCATTGACCTGACCAGATAGAGTTCCACTCTTCATTGGGAACCTTACCTGGCATAATATAGTTCCACCCTTAATTAGGAGCCTTATCTGATATAATTCCAGTCTTTATCAGTTACCATACCTGGCATGGAATATTAATCATGATATAACATTCAACTCCAACGCCTCTGACCCAGTCACTCCATGTTGTCAGAAAATATTCACAAATTACATGGAAAGTATGAGGGTTGAAAAACTTCTCAAATGAAAATGACTTGTCTAACACATACAAAGTGATATTTGTATCAGTTTTCTGGACACTGCTGAAGTTGGGCAGTTTTAGTACATCACAAAAAACTGTGGCTTCATTTTGAAGAAGCAATGTTTCTCATTTTTCTATATGGTTGTTCTTTTTCTTTATTTTTGTTGGAAAAAGTTTTCGGTGATTAAACATACATCTAGGTTACTCACTTAGGGTCACTTAGATTTTTTTAGACTGAAAACAATAAATTCCGGCCCTAATAGAGTAGATAGGGATTATTCATTAATCATTAAGTCATTACTCTGGTAGTAGCAAAGCTTAGGCGGCTGACAGAAAAAGAAATACAAATTTGAATGTATGAAAAGGCAATTTTCTTTTAGGATAAATTTACAAAAGTGACCAAATAAATCAACGCGATGACCATCAGATTGGGAACTCATGTTGTCTCGGCAATTTCAGCATCTAGCAGTGGCTTCAGTAATGCTTAGTAAAAATATTCCTTCATGCCTTAGTTATATATATGGGGTATGCTTCATTATAGTTACATCAGAGTAAGTTAGTAACTATATTTTCCTATCGTTCCCCAATCTCTGCCCCACATTGTCACATCCAATCCTCCTACGCAGCCTGCCACTCGAGTTTCCCTTTATGCTGAGTTCGTCACAGAAGATAAATTTGAAGGAATTTCAAAGAAACTTAATTTAATAAACACAAAAGGAACATAGAGTTTCTTAACGACTCATCCAGAAATTGGGCTCACATGAAACTTGTTGTGGAAGACGACAGGCCTCTGATTATGTTTATCTTAGGAAATCTGCCCTAGGAGAGGGGGAGAGCTGGGCACAGTTAGATAACTGACTCCTCTGAGGATAGTGTGTCAAGGCTGGAATACTTTGATACCAAAAACCATTTGGGCACCAGAAGATGACATTGACTTAATGTGACACTGACTAGGAAGGAAGTTGCATATTTTATTATAGAATCCTCAAAAAAATAAAATAAATAAATATATATATATATATATATAGAGAGAGAGAGATCTATACTGATATAGAATACTTATGTGGAATCCATTTTAGTTTCCAGTGATCTATTTCTGAAGGTGTGGGGGGGGGGGGACTTAAAATACAGAGCGGAAGTTTCTATTTGTGCTATGGGAAATACAAGGCTCATTAGTTTACAAGAAGCAACTTAATAAAAAATATCAAACTCTGCAGTAAAGAATATTTCAATAAAAATAAGTAAAACATTTCAGGGGGGTTTATTGTTTTTTACTTTCTAAAAAAATTGCCCATTATCAACTTTAGTTATTGAAAAGACCACCTATTTGTACATGTAGTCATCCATCAAGTGTGGCTACTACCAACATCATATACAACATTTTAGTTTATATTTAATGCAATGTGTACAATTTTGGAAAGTGAGAGTTTGGAATGTTTCCACTTGTAGGAAAGACCCCGCAGGGTTAACTCCAGTCGATGAATATTACACATCAGTAATGACTTGGGGGTCACTGGTGGGTTCCTTCTCGGACCAGTTCTTTGCCCAGTTTAGTTCAAACTAAACACAATGAAGTCTAATAATCATCCGAATACTTAAAGAAACCCCAATTTTAAAGGGATTACGGCTAGACCCTTGTAAAGAGTGTTCAATAAGAAGGGGACTTAAAACTTGTGCCTGTAATGGGCTGAGTGCCTGTCTTACAAAGCAGATCATTTCCTGAGGGTAAAACTGTGTTATTTCCATTGCAATCAAAAATGCAGAATGAGTTCAGGTCAATAATGGACAGTTGTAAAATGCCGACCTGGGCTTTGATTGACTCCAGGTGGCCCAGTAGAAGGCGGCGAGAGCTTGGCCGTCCTACGAAATCCATGACATGAAAAATAAAATGGTTTTTAACCACAGCACACACATTAATCAACAGTCAGGGCTATAAATCTTCCATCTTTATGGACAGGTGGGTCTGTAACTATGGAAGACTTTGGGGCTGCGTATACTTCCTATAAAAACTGGTAGTCAGATTATTGAAAAAAAAATAAGAATAAGAAATAAGAGATATTAATCCTAAAGGAATTTAATAGGATATTAGTAGGAAACCACGTAGTATGGACGTTCTAATACGAAGTAGGTGACCTGCATTGCAAAGGCCGATGCTTTTCCAATAACCAGTTGGATGGCACAAGGGGGGATTCTCAGTATATTATTGACTTTAATTCTAAACTATTCGTTCCCAAGTAATTTCCTGCTCTTCCCATTTCACTCTCAGAGTTTTATTGTGGAAAGTTTTATTCTTGACAAAGTTTTGTGTCTCGCTTGTGGGTGGTCACCATGACCTGCAAAGAATGTCAGCTCTGCGTGTCTGCTCATGGTGTACCCATTGCCTAACACACAGAGAGTTGGGCAATGCCTATAGTTTTGTTTTGTATTAAATTGATAATTGCTGGCAAGACATCCAGAACCAGTGGTCATCTGCGGTAGGGGGCTCTCATCTTCTGTTAATGGACCACTATAGTTCAGGAAAAAGTTAATGTATTTGTGGAGTATGTTACAGACTAAAATCACTAGTACTGAGCATCACAAACAGACTGTACATAGAAGTCAGCTAGCTTGGAGTGAGAGCGTTTGTCTTATTTATTAGTAGAGGGATGGGTAGAGAAGGAATGAATGAGAAACTGAAGCTTTTTAGAATTTGACAGAAGAAAATTCCTATAAAACAGTAAATGTGCAGTAATAAATGACTGATACACAGACGTGGTCGAGTAGTACTGAGCATCACTGGTTGGGATATCCTGCTAGAATTCAACATGACCAACAAAGGCACTGGAAGCTGGATTCCACTCACTATAACAGATCTCTGGAGTTCAAGAAAAAGACACCTGTTTGTGAGAATGTACCAGACTAACAATATTATTAGCTGTGTAGGCCATGGACACAGCATTTTTGGTGGGAAATCTGAATTGTTTATGCGTAGAGAAATCCATTTTGTGTTGGTTACATCCCATGCTGCAGTTGTCAGTAAGGTGTGAGGCAGGAGGTTTAAGGCAAAAGTACAGGGCCTTTAATAACCAGATAAGATTTAAATTGGCACCACATCTCATCCCCCTGACTGGCCCAGAAGCAGGACATAGAAACAAACACAGCTCACCAGAAAATACGCCTCTCTCTCACACACAACATCCACCAATATACAATGGATGCCTTCAGGGCCCTTCATTTTTTTCTAAATAAAAACAAGT
The DNA here is from genome assembly GCA_027410445.1 of Discoglossus pictus. Lineage (NCBI taxonomy): Eukaryota > Metazoa > Chordata > Amphibia > Anura > Alytidae > Discoglossus > Discoglossus pictus. The sequence goes on along the minus strand of CM050175.1, from coordinate 89,629,171 downwards.
TTAGGGCTTTTTTATGCTCTTAGTCAGACTCAAAGTTTTATACACATTTTTTTTTATTGTGCAGTGGAACTTTTAAGTCCATTATAGCCCAAAGAAGTCTATTGTGTATATTAAAAATATGTTTTTTTACATCTCCTTCCTAGCAGAACCACCATTACCTAAAAGCATGCCAGACACATCTATGGTTATTTCCCTGACTGTGCTTATCCATAAGGTTATCTGGACAAATATACTTGAGTGGGTTGTCAGTTCCTTCTCCAGTGAAATGCAATTTATCTGACCCTTCTGCTATGACCTGCCCATTTTGAGTGACCCTACATGATATAGCTCACAGCTTCATTGAAGCCGCTTTACAACGACATGTAAGCAATCCAATAGGGGTGCTGCTGGTATCTACCCACTATAAGGTCAATGCTAAATTTTCAGACACCAAGGGCCCTAATAAATTGGCAAAATCACAATTACTGAAGCCTGTAATGTACGGATGTAAGGTCTCAAGCTCGCAAATCTGCAATAAAAAAATATTTTTTTACCTTTAATTTCCATGTTATATCAATCTCGGGAATCACTGAGTTAATAAATATCAGGCCACCCACATGGACTATAACAGTTTCTTCATTAATTTTTACTGATTTTGAAATTGCTGGATTGCAAGCCTGATCGCATATCAGACGTCTAAACACTAATTGATTGACATTTAAACGCCATGTCATGATGACGGTCTCATTTACTATTGGCTGTTTCTAAATCGTTACTTACGGGCTTGCCTAATTGACTGATGATCATGCCCTGAAATGCTACAGACGGGTTTACGGATTTGGATTTCGGCCATGTAATTGCAAGCTTGTTCAATTAAATCGATCTGTAACTGTTGCAATTTAATAAGGCCCAAAGTGTACCAACACAATATTCTCCATCGGTAGGAGACTTATTATCTTCCCTTTGCAATTATCTTTTGCTGCTAAGTAGATTGTATATTCTCATATAAAATCTAATTGTTAATAAAATTATTCAGACCTGCTTGTCACCTTCCCCTTAATGACCTTATTATGGTGGAGACAAACGCTGATATTTGAACATTAATTTAATAAAGCATATTGTAATTATTTATTATTATTATTATTATTATTATTATTATTTTATTTATATTTTTATTTTATTATTTAATGATCAACACCATAAAAAAAAAATAGCTCTTCATGCTACGGCATTACATACAATTTTGGTAATGTTTAAAACATTCTCTTCTAAATACATGAAAAAAGAAATGTGGTCCATGTCCCTTTAAGTACAATTGTCTCACAGTAGAATGTCAAAATTTGTCAAATTAGATTTTTTCCAATGAGCAAATCTACTGTAGACGACCAATATGCATTAGTTGGTTTAATGTTGTAATGTTAAGTTGCAACTTTGGACAATTAATCAATTAATCTTAAAAATGTTATATATATAGTTGTGGACCAAGAACGATGTCTGTAATGTTTGTGATGTTGGTCGCAAAGCGAGGTCAAAACCGCGAGCCGTCTACGGCACACGACTACTAATCCCCTTGGGCCGCAATCCTCCACCTCCCTCCTAACCCCTTTATCCTCCATCCTTCCCCCATTTATCCTTCCCCCCTCTCCAAAAACCTCTCCTTTCCCCTCTCTCTCCTATTCTTATCTTCATCTCTGCAGCGTGTCTTTTGCCTGTGTCCTGATCGGCATATGCTAATTACGTGACGTCACATGCACGTCACCTCATTAGCATATGCCGGTCCTGGACACACAGGCAGAAGACGCACCTGCAGAACAGCAGGAGCTTAGCGATGAAGGTAAGAAGAGAGAAGAGAAGGGAAAGGGGATGTTTTTTCGAGAGGGGGAAAGGATGGAGGATAAGTGGGGGAAAGGATGGAGGATAAGTGGGGGAAAGGGAGGAGGAGGATGAGACACGAGGGAGATGTGGGCAAAAAGGAGACACGAGGGAGAGGATGGGCAAAAAGGAGACACAGGAGAGTGGAGGGGTAAAAAGGAGACACAAGGGAGGGAGAGGAGGGGGAAAAGAAGACACAAGGGAGAGAGAGGTGGGGAAAAGGAGACACTAGGGAGGGAGAGGTGGGGGGAAAAGAGACACAAGTGAAGGAGAGGTGGGGGGAAAAGGAGACAAAAGGGAGGGAGAGGTGGGGGAAAAGAAGACACAAGGGAGGGAGTGGTGGGGAAAAGAAGACACAAAAGAGGGAGAGATGGGAGGGAAAAGAGACACAAGTGAAGGAGAGGTGGGGGTAAAAGGAGACACAAGGGAGGGAGAGGTGGGGGGAAAAGGAGACTCAAGGGATGGAGAGGTGGGGGAAAATGAGACTCAAGGGAGGGAGAGATGGGGAAAAAAGAGACAGGAGGGAGTGGGGCTAATGAGACACAAGGGAGGACACAGATGAGTACCGAAGGAGCTCACACTGTGTGGCAAACAGAATTGCCACACTTAAAATGTTATTCCCATCATATTTGATAGTCAATCTCCCAGTATATTTATGATCTTAATGGAGCAAATCTAGGTGTATCAGATATTGAAAGGGATTTGGGAGCTTGTGGACAACCACCTAGGTAACAGAGCTCAATGCCATGCAGCAGCTGCAAAGGCAAATAAAATATTAGCATGTATTAAGAAGGGTATAGAAGCCAGGGAAGAAGATATAATTCTGCCACTATACAAATCTCTAGTACGCCCTCATTTGGAATATGGAGGACAATTTTGGGCACCACTTCATAAAAAGGACATTTTAGAGCTGGAAGAAGTACAGAGAAGCGAAACAAAGCTAATAAGGGGAATGGAGGGGCTAAGTTTTGAAGAAAGACTAACCAAATTACACTTATTTTCTCTAGAAAAAAAAAGGCGTCTAAGAGGAGATATGATTACCTTATATAAATACATCCAGGGTCAATATAAAGATTTGTCAGGGAGCTTTTTGTGCCAAGAGGTTTTTAACTGACAAGAGGACATCCTGAGGTTAGAGGAAAAAAGATTCCACCTCAAAGAAAGAAAAGGATTCTTCACAGTAAGGGTGGTTAATCTGTGGAATTCTCTACCAAAGGAGGTGGTGACAGCAGATTCAATAGATAACTTTAAAAAGGTATTGGATACATTTCTAAATAAAATGTGCATTCAGGGTTATACTGGTCAATTAGAGAGGGAGTATTGATCCAGGGAGGAGTCTGGATCAATTAACAATTAATAATTATTCTGAATACTGCAGATCAGAGGAGGTCTTAAAAGGTTGAACTTGATGGACTAAAATGCTTTTTTCAACCTCAATTACTATGTATCTATATACTATATATATATTCATATTTACATCTACATAAATGTCTAGTTTGTAAATAAATATATATATATTTTATGATGCCTCTGCTACACCCTGGAGGCATCCATGAAGGTTATTTGTGGGATAGAGGAGAATACCTTTCTGGATCCTTCTGCGCTTATGTGGGGGAATGGGGGTTGGTGTGAAATTTAGTAAGACCTTATTATCGAAACAAATCACCTTTGCAACATTTCTCCCCCCCCCCCTCTACTGATAAGAACACACCCCTCATGCTCCAGTCATTAGGGAAAGATAAAATAAAGAGGAGATGGAATATTCTATACATAACATTCCCATTTTCTCTAAAAATGATTTTATGGCCATGTCTCACACAGTTGTTTTTTAAATTCTTCACAAACATGTGCAGTTGTTCTTGAAATACAATAGTCCTTTAAACCAACTGTGTGACCAGGTCCGCAGATCTCCTAAATAGTCTCTCTATCCTTTAAACCCACCCACTTCAGAACCTGAAGAGGATCATTGACAGTGATAACACACTATAAATTCACACTCAGTCATCGTGGCCACATGTGCCAGAGGGACGTCATCCAAGCCTACATTTCATAGCTGTTATTAATCTGTCCACAGTACATATCTTCAGTTTATTTCATTTTTCTTCCAAGAGAAGTCGTCTTGGACACATTAGACTGGGCAGGAAAAGCAGACTAATAAACCAGGAACTTATTTTATGAATTGTCAGGTCTGTGTCACATTTCACTGGTAATGAAGTCCCATCAGAGAGAAGCCATGTCAGCGTATGAGAGCGGGGACGGTGATAGAAATGTCCAAAGATTACAATTACATTTTGTTATCAGACGAATTAAAGTTAAAATTAATCAAATTAAAGCGATTTGGAAGTATCCCTGTTTTTAATATCACAATAAAAACAGATCTTTTAATAAAATTATGTTTAGCTATGCAAACAAACACTTAGGTAGTTTATTTCAATTGTAAAAAAGGGGATCTTCCATATTCCTTTAAGTAGACTAGTTGAGTAAATTGATTTTAAAGGTATATAAAAGTTTCAAGATAGTGATAGTAAGAGAAATATATATTAGTTTCTTGGGTTTCAAATGTTTGGTAAGAAACAGGCAGTGATTATCAGAAAAATATGTGTTATATAGATAAGTTCAGTGTACTTACAAAGAGGCTATTAAGTTGTCCCCGTAAAGCAAGCAGCTCGTTACTTTGCGGTTTAAAAAAGGCTACGGAAATTTGAACTGCTTGGCCGCAAATCCTTTGTTCTCTCAAGCCCATAACTGCTACGTTCAAATTTCGCTATTAAATTGCAACAATTTTTCAAAGACACCATGGCGTTCAAGCCCGTAACCCGCAAATGGAGGCAAAAACATTACTGCCTCCAAATATGACCCGCAAAGGGTTTACACACAACTTTTAAACACCGTAAAAGACAACAGAAACACACCAGTGGACATTCAAATATGGGGAAAGCATGGAAAGGTATTACAATTACTTGCATAATAATTCCCAAATTAAACATGGTGGTAGGGCTGTGGGTGTCCTGGGAATGCCTCCGGGGTAGAGGAGACAGGGCTGGTTGACAAGTCCTATCCTGAGCAGCCCGGCAAGATAGTGGGGAGGGTCTGGGGCCCTGCTGGAGCCTGGATCGGAATTTGCAGTGGTGTGGGTGGGCCCAGTGGTGATGGTGACTAGGCCAGCACACTGCTGTGGGGGGAAGGATGTGGTGGCTGGCTGTTCTGGTTGCCATATGTCCAGTTGGAGGGCCCTGGTGAGATTTGCAGTCTTTGGAGAAGGGGGATAGTGGGGTTGAATCCCAGCGGGGTTGCCCGAGGTCCGGATGGTGACTCCACCACCCATATCACCTCCTCCGAGCCAGGGCCCTCAGATCCTTTTCCTTCCTTCTCCCCCTGTGCCAATTCCTGCTTGGTGGGGGCTTGCTCCCCCACATCCTGCTCTGATGGAGCCGACTACCCCGCCTCTGGCTCGCCACTGGACTCAGACCTCCTCCTGGATGCTGAAAGATAGAAAAGAAAGGTATATGTCATTAGTATAATGAATAACATATTGCTATGTGTTCATTCCTACCTATCTGACATCTAGGCTTGAACCTGGATGATTCTCCTAATTGCAACTCAGATTAGCTATCATATGCTAGATATGATCTATTTATTGGTTCATGATCTTGATTGATCTTGTCTCCTAACGCTATCTTTATACCGGCTGCGTTCTGTAACTGTATAGGCAGCAGTGGGCACACCAATAAATGGACTCTGTATTACTTGATTACAGTTGTTGTGCCCAGGAATGACAGTGATTTGTCAGCTTCATGGATTTAATGACTCATCATGTATCCCTTGTTAATTCCATGGAGCTGACATGTCAGTGTCCTTGTTGGTTATCATGTGCATATGTAGTGTGTATGATGCACATGTGGTGGCATGTTGGTCTATGTGATATTCACCTGACATGGAGGCTGGGTCCAGCTGGGCCACCAGGACTGAAGGTCCAGCAGCGGGCAACTGTCTCAGAAGGTCCCTGGCGACTCTCCCCCACTCTAAGGTCACGCTCTGGTCCTTGCCCTCCTTAGCCATCATCTTCTTCCTCACCTTGGCCCTGATGTCGTCAAACCTGGGCTTGACAGGCCTCACATCCCTTGGCGCTGTGCCTACATCAGTAACCTTAGATGCTACCTCCTTCCAAGCCTAAGCCCTACCTAGAGCCTGGCTTAACTTCCCTCCCCCTGCAAGAATGATGGGGCGGCCAAAGATAGCACCAAGGACCACATTCTCCTGGTGAGTATAATTGTGGGCCCTGTACTTCCCCTTAGCCTGTTGCCCTCTCGACTGTGGACCGGGACCCTTGCCTCCCTGACCTGTCCCTGGGGCCTGTCCCTTGCCAGAACTACCACCCCCCTCCTCCTGGGTTCGGGCTCCCTGGATAGACCTAACTCTATATATCTCTATGTGTGTAATATGTGTAATTTGTAAATATGTGTAAGCAAGTATTAAGTGTAAAATAGTAGGAAATGGAATATAAATAAAAAAAAAATGCAAACTTCCTCTCTCCAAACTCTCCTACTCTCTCTCAAATTGAACCTAACCACCAACTCCGGGACCTGGGTGCTACTTCGAAAAAAAATACAACACATCAATGCATTGATGTGTGGAACGCAACTTTATAATCTCCCTCTGTCAATCACCTTTGGCTAGACAGCTTTTTATTGGCTGAGAGGCCTGTGCCACACTACGTTATATCGCAATTGGTTATTGATGGCCATTAGCGGTTGTCCGGCCCCTTTACAGCTTGCATATGCGAAAAGAATTTACGGACTTGCGTCTCAAGCCCGTAACCTGCAGCATGGTCTAACTTAATAGCTCTGTAACGCAGCCGAATTTAAAGCCTGTAGGCTTTGAGATCTTGCCGATGCAACTATGGGATTCAAATGTAATGGGGCTGCAAGTATGTATAGGAAGCCAGCCAACTATTGAGTTTGACCTTTCAAACGAAGTACTTGCTGCAGGATGGATTCACATGGTTGGGTGGGGTCTGAGCTCACAGGAGAGCACTAGGGGAGAGGTATAGAGATGATGATGCAGGGAACAGACACCCTGCAGGAATGTGCAAGAAACAGGCTCAGCTCTGCCAAAGAGAAAGGAAAAAAATAAATAAAACATCAGCAGCAGTAGTAGTTGAGGCAGAGAACAGACAAACTAAAGGGATGGTAATCACGTGTGAATGTGCTGCACAGAGAGACTCTTATGTGAAAATACACAGCACCTTCTAACATTTGCCACACTACATATCCTAGGCTGCATTGCAGCAAAGCCAAGAACCCCAGAGCATAATACAAATGTATTAGCTGCCTGGAAGATGAGCTAAATAGGTTATTTTCTTTGGTATATACAAGAGAGGTACCAGTGGTTGGGACACTGCAACATAATGGGGCTACACAACCTTCAGCAAATAATTGGTTAACACAGGAAGAAATCCAAAAGAGGTCCTAATGGAATACATCCAAGGGTACTGAGAGAACTGGGTTCTGTAATAGCCAAACCATTATATTTAATTGTCAAGAGTCACTCACCACAGGGTCACTGGCAGATGACTGGAGAAAAGCAGATGTGATACCTATATTTAAGAAGGGAGCAAGAGCAAATCCAGGGAATTATAGACCAGTGAGCCTCACTTCTGTAGTGGGAAAGCTTTTAGAAGGGTTAATAAGGGACAGAATACAAGAATATGTCTATTTGAACAGGATTATAAGAGGGAGTCAACATGGATGTATGAGGATAGGTCGTGTCAAATAAATCTAATTAGTTTCTATGAGGAGGTTAGTAGGAACCTGGATCAGGGCTACTCGGTGGATGTAGTCTTTTAGGATTTTGCAAAGGCTTTTGATACAGTGCCACAGGGAAGACTATTGTACAAACTAAGGGATACAGGAATTGCAGTAAATATCATGGATTGAGAGCTGGCTAAAAGACAGGAAGCAAAGTGTTGTTGTAAATTGCACTAATGTGGAAAGTGCTGTTCCACCAGGTGCTCATATTTGGAGAATTCCTTTGATTATTGATCAGCTTGATCTACCAAAGTGTACAAAAACAGCTATGTCTGTCCAATGAGTTAATTGGTGGAGGTACATACCATTTATAGCAACCTAACTTATCCTGTGTGAATCATCCTCTCACTGCTTACTTAGGCAAATTAATTATTGACACCTTATGCTTGGGGCAGTCTTTTTGTTCTTATTGTCTAATTTTTACACATTCGTATTTTTATCTCTTTCTGTATTTTTTTATATTATTGTTCAATAAAAGTTATTTTTTATTTATACTACATTTGCGTGTTACTGGTTCTATACCCATACCATTATACACTTTGGATGCTAGATAAGGGTCCCGCTGAGGCCAGATTTAAAGGTGCTCTTTTTTCTCCTTTCTTAAATTAGTGAAAAGAGAAAAAAGAAAGCAATTAGAAGTAAGACAGAATGCTCCGATGGTGGAGACAGTAAACTCATTGAGGTGGGTAACATTAAACATTGAAGTCATTAATTACAAAAAGTATAGTTACACTGTGATTCTGAAGAAGTGAATAAGTAGATCCAGATAATTTACATCTAAGGAAACTAACTGACAAGTTTTGACCCTTATTTGCATGCCACTATCCAGAATACTTTGCTGCTGTTAGGCCATACATCGACTGATCAGAGGATGAATCACTCTCTTGCTTTAATCCTGACAAATTATACTAAAAAGCAGAGTATTGGTATTGTTTCTTTCACATACTTTCTACCCACTATCGCTTGGTGTCTTATTTGTTTTTAGAACTATAAAAAACAAAAGCCCAGAATTTTACGGCTCTGACATGACGTGAGCTACAAAATCACCGGCCCGGTGCAAAGCAGCAGTCGGAAAGTCTGGTGAGGCAAAGTGCTGTCTGGGTGGCAAGTGATAAATACACATTGTTTTTAATAATTAAAGTCACCAATAAATTGTTTGTTTCAAAAATGTTACTGGACCATAATAGAAAACATTCTGAGGAGGGGCACAAAAACAAGAAAAATATAATTAATTGGTGGGAGTCAGACTCATTACAGATGGGAATTCATTCTCATGAATTAAAGTCTTCCAGAAGAGAGATCCATGAGACGTTTTATTAAAGGAAAGTTGGCTTCAAAGAGCCTTGAATTTGTGGGGAATGAGGCTGAGATGTAAATAATTACACAGAATTACGCAGCTCAATATAGATTGTTTTAATCATTTTGACCACATTTCGAATCAAAGCCACTGTAAAGTGAGAGTACAAGGGACAGCCGGGGGCTTTATAAAATGAAATCTTGTTAACCTGTTTACTGCCAACGTACTTGCGTCCAGTTAGGACAAAGAATGTGGAGTCATGTTTATAAAGATGTGTTCAACTGAATGGTGCCTTCTGGAGCAAGTAGACATTATAACAATTGGGTGAAATTTTCCTAAGGTTTGAAGATATTTTCTGTTTCTTGAAGATTTACTGGAGTCTACAGACCCATTTCTGAAATAGAAGATATTGCTTAAATATTAAGATTCTGAACCTTTAGGAATTGGAGGTGTGATTAAAAACTCTTGTTCTGAAGATGTGAAGCACATTCTGGATATGAGAGATAACTTTGTAGTCTGCTCATAAGTGTTTAAATACTACCTGGAGTTGGAACATTGTTTTTAGAGCTAGGGGACATATTCTTGTTCTATAAGGCACTTTCTTAAACTAGGAAATTGATTCTGGAGGTGAAAAGTGGCTTCTGGAAGTGGGAATCAATATTCATAATCATATTCTGGAACTAGCAGGCAATTTCTAGAATTGGAAGACAGGTTCTAGAACTAGGAACTACCTTTTAGAACTTACAGACATCTTACAGACATCTTCAGTAGCTATGAGCTCATTTTCGAACTAGGAAATATAGACACTGTCTAAAACTGTGAGACATTCACAAAATAGGAGGTTCTTTTTAGAATGGAGGGGGGGGGGTGTGTATATTCTGGAGCTTGGGGGCACTTCAGGAGTTGTGGGCTCTTTTTAGAACTGTTAGATAATGTCTGTGTTTATGAGGTGCCTTCTAAGACTCATGAGCTGTGAAGCACCTTCTTGAACTGTGAGACATATTGTGGGGCTAGGAGATACTTTCTAGAATGGGAAGGAATGACCTGGAGTTTGGAGGCACCTTCTAGTACTGAAATTGCTTTTAAAGCCAGAAGGCACCTTCAAGGACTGGGAGACATGCTTTGTGGATAGGAGCCACGCTCTAGAACTGTACCGCTTTTATCTTTTGAAGTGGAGAGGCAAGTTCTATGGTGGAAAAAGTCTTCCGAGCTGAGCTACATATTCTGGAGCTGGTAGACCTGTTAAAGTGGAAAATATATATAGAGAGACTAGGCAACTTGTATAAACCAAAAAATACCCTAGATGTAAGTAGCAAGAAATCCAAGTTCAAGTATTCATATAATTACAATTGCTGCCAATTACACTCAAAATGAAATATAGGTCAGCTCATCTATAAGACCAAATAGTCTCAACTGATCTCAATAGGAGTATAATTAAGATATGTCTTAAATCATTGCTGACTCAGTCAAAGAATTTGTTTTTATTATGTACAAATCCCAAGTAACCAACAAAAATGCAATATAAAAATCTGAGTATATAAGATCATAATCTTAAAACTTAGCTTTTAATAAGCCCATTAAAATAATTGTGGGTGAAAAAAATAAAAAATTCAAATGCAGTCATTCACCCAACCATGTATCCAGAGTGTCGCAGTAAGAGTCAATAATTTGTTGTATAATCGATAGTATATATAGTAGAGGGGTACAACCAAAAAGTATAGCATATTAGAGGATAAGATCATTCCCCAAAATAATAATCCCAAATAAAAATAAAGGCAGAGAAATATGCCAACAATTAATGTATACAAATTTTAATAATAAGGAACAAACTTTCCAATGCATGGATGCCAAAGGATTCCAATTAGCTGATCCTGGCAGACAAATCAAAGATTACTACGTTAACTAGGTTGAACTTGATGGACTGAAAGTCTTTTTTCAACCTTATTTACTATGGGCCTCATTCTATTACCGGCCGTAAATCGGCCGTAAGGCTGCGATTCCTTGCGGGGGTTCAGTTAACTCGCGATTCTATTATACGGCCCCGCAAGGATCTCCTCTTACGGCCGGCCGCATATCTTGAAACCAGCCGTAAGCGCAGAAATGTAAAAACGCAAAAATAAATTCAAGCCTGCACTGTACAGCTCTGTAAATGCTAGGGATCATATTGGGGGACATGAGGAATAAAAGGAACCCACTCTCAAGCTTGCACATCTGCCCAAACCCGAGTTCAAATTAACTGTTTATTTTCCGGCTGCGGCGTGGGCGGGTCTGAGGTGCTCCAAGCACTCTGGACTTTTTACATGGATATTTTACGGATATTAAAAATAAAATATTTTACGGATTTAAGTACAGGATAATTATGTGCTATTTTTTCTAACACCGAAAATCCCTTTATAGTCTTCTCAAAGTGCAGGATGGCTTTATTTGAGCTATTTTATGTGCTTAATTGGTGCTAGCGAGACCTCTTTCCTGCAAGTAACTGCGGCTCGTTTTTAGCCTTGCAGAGAGGGTTCCCGGAGCAATTGAATTGCAAATAGGAATTTCTTACGGCCGGAACTCTTGCGGCCGTTTTAGATCAAAGGCTTTACTCCGGCGCGATCGGCCGCAAGAGATAGCAAGGCACCGGCCGCAAGCCTGCCGGAGTCCCCGGCCGGAGGGGAATAGAATAGCCGTAAAGCTTGTGGCCGGTCCTTGCGGCCCCGCAGCGGCTGCGGCCGGTAATAGAATGAGGCCCTATGTACCTATGTAACTGATTCATGAAACTTTAATAACAAAAAATTTAAAAACAGAAGGTCTAGTCAGTTAACTACTTATAAAATGTTATATTGTGAAACTTTATTAACTTAACTGACAAAATACAGTTGTGCAAAATGTTTTATTCTTGTATGACTTCTAATAAAAGATAATAAAAATAAAATAAAAAAAAATCAAAGATTACCGCTACTCACCGCAACACCCAGGCGTGTGATGTCACTCTTCTATGATGTCACCATGTTTCTTACACATTGAAGCGCGTTTCACAAGGGCTCTTCATCGGAGGGTGTGGTGAAGCACAAGTGGGATGGTTTAAATAATCAAAGGGGGTGGGGAAGTAAGTTAACCCCATAGTTGCCTAAAATGAAAAACCAAAAGGTTGCCATGTACTGAGAAAAAGAATATAGGGGTCTATAGAAATATACAGACAATCTAATGTGTAAGTCCCAATAAAGGGCAGCGAACAATCGCAAGGGCTAAAGGATAACTTAACCCAATAAATGCCTAGAAAGAAAGGCCAGCATATAGCTGTTTACTAAATATAGTTGGTAAGAGTATATTGGCAGTCCAATGCAAGACAACTAAGTGAATAAATCTCAATGGAGGATACCACATATATAAATAGTGTATAGGGCATAATATAGGGGTATCTATATTATATGTAAACTATGAATATATTGGTACAGGAATAAATATTCTGTATGGTATAAAAACAAATGTTTGTGGTAGGCTGGCATATGGAAGGGAACTTATTGGATGTCACACAGAGAATTATATAAAAGAAATCATACATGCTCAATGTAGGGTATGTAGCTTCCAACAGAGGAGACCATATATCTATGATGTCACTGGGTATAGAACATTTTATCAACTAGCGGCTTGCCCGAGAAAAATGACAGGACAATAAAATTTGAAGCCATGGCAATGCTGTTTGCCACACAATGTGAAGCTTTTTGTACTCAGAGGACCTTTGGCGCTCATTGAGTGCCTCTCCTCTCGTGTACTTTTGCTCCTCTAAGCCCTTCGGTGCTCGCAATGAGCGCCGAAGGTGCTTAGAAGAGCAAAAGTACACGTGAGGAGTGTCTTTTTCTCCTCTGAGCACCTTTGGTGCTCATTGCGAGCCTCTCCCCTCATGTCCTTCCAGTTTTGTGCTTTGCAACAATCATCTTCAACGCTCATCGCAAAGACAGATATATAGATCTATATTTTTTTAAATAATAACTAATTAATTAGTTACTTAATAAATTAATATACTTTACCTATTTCTAATTAATATAATATATCCAGCAATGAATAGCCTGAAGAGCTAACAATCGCTTTTGATTTTCCTGCAGCATACAATGTACAGTTTGACTGTTGCTGCCCTGAGGAGAAAGTGTCATCAATGTGCCAATTGTGCAGTGTAAATAGGCTGCGTGCGCGAGGGCAAACCGTTGGTGTAGTCGTGTAAAGCGCCATTTTATGTTGGTAATGTCATTAGTTGCAAGTTAGTGTTGTAAAATGTTGTTGATTGTCTATGTGTTACGCGGCTTGCTAGCATTTTTCGTCCTTTGTAATAGTGTATTTTGTACTTTGTACGTTCCTGGGTAAAATAAGTTTAAGCGGTTCGGGGTCGTGTAGCCTCGTTTTCATTTTTTTCGCCCGCCATTTTTTTTCTCGCTTAGCCGATTTTCAAGTGCCGAAACTTGACTTAAATTTGTGTGCAACCTCACTCCCAGACGTCCTGGCTGTCCCCCCCCCCCCCCCCGTGCTATGTGTGATGTTTTTTTTTTTTTATTTTATTTTGTATTTTTTGTGGTTTTCTTGTTTTCGATTTGCGCGGTTCGACTGTTAACTTTGTATTTTTCCGACCTCATAATGTTTTTTTTCTAAGTCCCGCATCTCGCAATATTTTTTTCTAAGTCCCGCTAAGACCCAACTTTTCAGATCATTTGCTTGGGCACCATGATGTGTAAAAAATGCCTGGCGACTGTTGTTAATTTCTTGCCATTGTTCTGATCCTTAGGACTGTTACGAATGTTACATAAGTGTCTCTTGCGAAGTTCTCGGCTGTCATGCCTATGTATCTTTTCTGACACAGGAATTCAAGGGTATAGATCACCCCTTTAGAACTGTATGTGAAGAGACGTCTAATATGATGGGTCTTACCCATATGGTCAGGGAGGGTTTGTACTTTCTTAATGTGGGGGCAGAACTTACAATGTCCACATTCATAACTACCCTTCAGGTTGCATTTGGAAGTTGTCTTAATCTTCCTGGAAAAGTGACTAGGGACCAGTAGATCTTTTAATGACTTTGATGCCATCAGATAGGCATTCTGTGTCTGTTTTAGGACATCAAGATGTTTATTTAAGGTGTCTAATTTAATTTTGAGTGTAATTGGCTGCAGTTGTAATTATCGTTTATATAATCGCAAGGCGTTTATATGAATACTTGATCTTGGATTTCTTGCTACTTACATCTAGTTTTTTTTGGTTTATATAAGTAGCCTATTCTCTTTCTATATTCTCCATTATAGCCCTATATATGCCCTATATATGCACCTTACGTCCCCTCATAGAGATTATACATATCAGGATTTACTGTAATATCTATAACAATACTTTCTCTTCAATGAGATTAGGTAGATACAATGTGTGAATTTGTGGGTTTTTCTATTGATTTTTTTAGACCTGTTAAAGTACCATAAAAAGTACAGGCCAAATAAATTAATTGTAAAATGCCATTTTTTCAGTGTGCATCGTGTTGCTCATCTAGTCAGTCTATGTTATCAACATGAACATATTATCTGGTACAAACCAGACATTTATTATTAACACTGAGCTGATTAGGTTAAAAGTTTAAGAAACAGTGAAACGGCAGATGAGTTTTATTCTGCAAGTACCAGTCATTTTTCTGTGTTCAGCAGCTAACATGACCAGAGCAAGGCCCAGTTGGTATGTACACATAAGGATTTAGACACAACTACTTCTTCAATATAATCATTAGACACAAACCACTTCATGGGGAGAAACTGGCCACAGCGTTTATTGGTAAACACAAAATGACTTAATAACAATACCAATAAATAAATAAACATAAACAAGTGAGGGGAGGAGCCTGGCAAGAGACAGTACACTCAACGCCCTGAACCCTCATCCAGGGCCTACTGTTATGGAACATCCATACCACCGTAGGGTAGGATCTCACGCACTTTACCACTGTCCCGGGGATTCCCTTCACCACTCGTCACTGTGACAACAACATAATACATACATTGATAACATGTAAATACTACTGAAATACTATGACCAGAACAAGTGCTAAGAAAATAGACAAGCTAATACCTCCAAATTGTCCTTATTATCTTCATTTTATTTATTTATTTATTTATTTATTTATTTATTTTTATAGTACAATATATATACATCTTTTACAATACTATTTAGTGATGGGTGGGTGGGATCTTTACACATGACTAGCTGGGGGCATAATGGCAAAGATGGAACCAAAAAGCCTATAAATGGCTCCACCCCCCAGCTAGCCACCTCCTCTCCCATACCCCGGGCCTGCCAGGCAGCTCCTCAAGGTAGGAAAGCTGACAATACTTTAAGCAAGCTACTAGCAAGCGCTCACATGGTGCAGTGGAGAATGAACACCCAAACTTACTGAATAATAACCCCAATATACTCCCAAGACGCGGATAAACTGATGCAGAGATTGGGAAGGCACTACGGACACAGATAAAAGCTAAAAGACGGACAGACACATGACTGCCTCTATAAAAACCGAAACCGGTAACAAAGCCAGCGAGACTTGTGGCTATAAATTACCCACTAAAGCTACCCGCAAATGGCTACTGGTTAGGAGCGAAAGAACCCTATGGGAGAAGAAGATCTGGATGCATGCCCGCAAATCCTATGATCTCTGAACCCGTAACTTTTGTGTCTAAATATTGCTATTAACTGAAAAGGGAAAGTGATGTTAGGTTTCAAATTAGTAGCGCAGCATTGGCAGGCTCGCAGATCAGCAATATGCAATAGCTGCAGTGTTTTATTGCCTCACAACCTGGAATTAACATGGATTGTTTGAGGATTTGCATCATTTAATTTACAGAACATGCTCACAACTTTTAAGATGTTTTTTGTTTTTATTGTGAAGCAAACAACAAATAGGACAAAATAACTATTCACCCCCCTAAAGTCAATACTTTGTAAAGCCACCTTTTGCCGCAATCACAGCTCCAAGTCTCTTTGGATAAGTCTCTATGAGCTTGCCACATCTTACCTCTGGGATTTTTGCCCATTCCTCCTTGCAAAACTGCTCCAGCTCCTTCAAGTTGGATGGTTTGAGCTTGTGAATCTTTAAGTCTGACCACAGATTCTCTATTAGATTGAGGTCTGGGCTGTGACTCGGCCATTCCAACACATTTACATGTTTCCCCTTAAACCACTCAAGTGCTGCTTTAGCCGTGTGTTTGGGGTCATTGTCCTGCTGGAAGGTGAACCTCCGTCCTAACCTCAAATCACACACAGTGGACAGGTTTTTCTCAAGAATATCCCTGTATTTAGCACCATCCATCTTTCCCTCAACTCTGACCAGTTTCCCGTCCCCACAGCATGATGCTGCCACCGCCATGTGTCACTGTGGGGATGGTGTTCTTTTGGGTGATGTGTTGGGTTTGCGCCAAACATAGAGTTTTCTTTGATGGCCAAAAAGTTCAATTTTAGTCTCATCAGACCAGAGCACCTTCCTCCATACATTTTGGGGGTCTCCCACATGCCTTTTCGCAAACTCAAAACGTGCCATTTTGTTTTTTGCTGAAAGTAATGGCTTTCTTCTGGCCACTCTGCCATAAAGCCCAACTCTATGGAGCGTACGGCTTATTGTCGTCCTATGTACAGATACTCCAGTCTCTGCTGTGGAACTCTGCAGCTCTTCCAGGGTTACCTTAGGTCTCTGTGCTGCCTCTGATTAATGCCCTCCTTGCCCGGTCCGTGAGTTTTGGTGGGCATCCGTCTCTTGGCAGGTTTGCTGTTGTGCCATGCTCTTTCCATTTGGTTATGATAGATTTGATGGTGCTCCTGGGGATCGTCAAAGATTTGGATATATTTTATAACCTAACGCTGACTTGTACTTCTCAACAACATTGTCCCTTACTTGTTTGGAGAGTTCCTTGCTCTTCATGGCAGTGTTTGGTTAGTGGTGCCTCTTGCTTAGGTGTTGCAGCCTCTGTGGCCTTTCAAAAAAAGATGTGTATATGTAATGACAATCAATGTTTAATACATACAATAAACTTGCATTTTTGGCTTTATGAATAGTGCATAAATACAGGAATACAGGGGTTTAAAAAATTCTAGGAAAGGCACTATGGACACTGGGCACCAAGACCAAGATAAGTCATATTGTCTATCCATGAACCCCACGCAAGTTCGGCCTTCTGGGTTCCTGGGTGAAATGATCCCTCACCACACTAATTAGAGAAATTATGATCCCCCAGGGCTCCCAGCGCTACCGATGGTGTTGTTCTGTTCTCCTGAGCCCGGGGGACCATCAAGGGTTGTTGCCTCACCTCCTGCCCAACTCCTAGGCTGGCACACCACCAGCAGTGACCAAGTCAAGGCCACCGGGTCCCTGGGCAGCTGCAGATCTCGTCCCTGGGCAGTAACAGGGAAAAGGCGTTGGGGGGGGGGGGGGGGGGGGGGAGAAAGAAAAAGAGGGAGACAGAAGAAAAGAGTAAAGGAAGAAAGAAAAAGAGAGGCAAGGAAAAGAAGAGTCTATCTTACACATGGCTAGCTGGAGGCATAATGGCAAAGATGGTGCAAAAAAGACTGTAAATGGCTCCACACCCCAGCTAGCCACCTCCCCTCCCATACCCCAGGCCTGCCAGGTCAAGAGGCCCCTCCTACTAATCCCAGAAGGCCTGGGGTGGTATACAGGCCCTTCATAATTAAACATGTTGAGATCTTATGGCAATAAAATGTTGGTGCTATAGCTTTGAACTACATAGGGAGATGTAAGATTTCTGGATTTCACTAGGAATATAATATACCTGTGTAGTGGTGGAGCTCGTGGATGGAGTGCCCAGGTGCAAAAAAACAAATGTCCCCTCACAGGACAGGGCAGGCACATTTATTTTGCAATTCCCGTAGATAGGCTGCACTTTGGCTCTTACTGGTAAAGACTGCAGATTGTCTCTTACAGACACAGGATGCTGATTGGTTTTCACAGACAGGATGCAGATTGGCACTTACAGACACAGGATGCACATTGGCTATTACAGACACAGGAGGCAGATTGGCTCTTACAGACAGGATGCAGATTGGCTTTTACAGACAGGATGCATATTGGCTATTACAGACACAGGCTGCAGAGTGGGGGGCTTCATGGGGTCACAGAAGGATGTGGGGATCGGGGGAGGACCAATAGGGCCACAGGGGGCCGCGAGTGGGCTGAAGGGTCCTGTGGGGCCAAGGTGGGACGTAGGGGGCCAAGGCAGGCCATTTCAGGGACAGCACTGCCCCTCCCAGAGTAGGGCCTCGGTGCGGTAGCTCTACCCCTGTACCTCTGTATCTATTTACTTTATTTTATTGCAGTGCTCATAAGCTCTGTTTTTACTCCCTAAAATGTATTTGTTTGGTCTGCCCTCATGCAGCTCATGAATACACAGACTGTGAAGTGCAGTTTAGTATGTTGCAGAATGTTCCCACTTATTGGTTACTATAAGACAGTGCAACCCCTGTACTTAGAAAAAAATTAGACTACACTTGGGCCCCTCCAGAGGAGGGCATGGTGCATTGCACTGGCTGCACTGGCGGTACCTCCACCAGTGATTCTAATACTATCCAACTGGGCATGCTCTTGTGGCTTGTCATCCCAACGGTAAGGTTATTAGAAGAGAGGGTGGTCTTTTTAAAATTATTTATGCTTAAAATACTCAACTTTCCAACTAAATTATCTATCACTTCCACTCATTATTTTGATTTATATGTGTTATTTTTGTTTTATCAATAACTGGGTCCTTTGCTTTCCAGGAACTGGAAACTGAAGTGAGTCTGTTACATGAACCCAACGTAAGGAGGAGTCGTGGGCGATGCTTGGGGCCCACATCTGCTCCAGAGACTCAGTTACAGATGAGCTCTTGGGAGAAAGGTTATCTCGTAATCAGGAATCTAACCATTGCGTGACTGGTGACACTTTGTTTATACAAAACATTTTAACTGACTTCATATGTATCTGGTCTTGGGGCAGCCATGTTATTAAATACACCACCTAAAACCCTGGATCTGTCACACACATCCACCAAGAGCAAATAAAGTAAAGTTTCCCTCCGAAGTATAGACAGAGAGATCCCCTCGACATGAACTCCAAGGATGAAAAGCTTTCGTGATACCATCATTTGAACTCTGACCTCCCCCACTGTTTTTGTTTCCAAATCATGTCCCTATTTCTGAATTTGTAATTTTTTTTCTCACCCGCCCCTCGTAGTGCCTGAGGCTGAGGTGAACCTGTATAACAAAAAGGATGGGTTCCTCCCTCCATATATATTCTCCACGGTTCCTTTCCTCACCTCCGGTTATCATCTTGAGTTTTACTTCCCGGTCAGAGTCCTGTTGTCATAGCTGTGACCCATAACCCTACAAGCCATCCCCCCCAAAACTTCATTAAGTAGAAAGAGCAGTGGCCAAAATAAACAATACACAGAGAGATGGGCTGAGCCTTCATCAGGATTCTGGAGATTTATTTCCCTCTACTGTTGAACGATTTTAAGACGTTATAAGAAGACCTGGATTTTTTTCACTAAACGTGTCAATAATGTGTAAAATCTTCAAAAACACATGGAAGATCTTAGGATTAGATCACGGACCCCCTGTTACTTAAGTTTATTTATACCTCCAAATGGAACGGCAACTGTATGGTATTCACGCTAAGCACTTTTTAGAACTATTTGTAGGAAGAAAAAAATAAAATATAACTTTTAGTTGACTACTGCAGTCATTATTATTTAACATTATTATTTAACAGGGCTTTTGAATAACTAAACTTGATAATGGATAAGATGGTTTTAGCTGCCACATTCCCACTATATTCAAAGTATTCTCCCTGCTCAGAAAGATGATCGGCCAAAAACAAACGTTAATAAATTATAGGCTGTATTTCTTTTTAATCTGAAAACATTTGCCTATTTAAAAAAAAAAAAAAAAAGTTAATACATGACCACTGTTTCCCTTTAATGCAATATCTATTATATACAGTGTTTGCTCATCTACTTTGGCACTATGGGCACCTAATAAGATTTCTACAAGTTTTTATTCCAGATTGAATGGATACATTACAGTATATGTGCATCCAAAATAGACTCCCAGGTGACAAATCAGGTACACAAGGAAAATAATAATGGTATCATTATAAAAAAAAAATACATAAAATAGTTAATATTTGAAAGGCTCTATTTTTGTTTTTCGGATTCACTTTCAAAAATATCTAATATGATAAATATAATATTGTTAATATTATACAGAACAAAACAGATATAATCCCGAAGTGAAACATGGAATCTATAGGTATTAATATTTTTTTTTAATTAATTATAACAATTTAACGCTTTTGCTTCTGAGCTCAACTTTAACTTTCCATGCGTTACCTAAACAAGTGATATGCTGTTTCTTTCACCAGACTTTGCACTTGTTAATATATCATCTGTTTGTCAATAAACCATGATATGGAAATATTACTGTATAAATAAAAAAAAAATTTTTTTGAAATGCATTGAAAACATGTTAGCAAAAAAATGTATTCTTATTTTTAGCATCAGCTGTCAAAAAAAATGAAATTTAAAATTATGTATATATATATATATTACATTTGTAAGCCCATTTGAAAGTCTATAAATAAGTGAAAAAACGTATTTCTCTCTCAGTTTTTCCAGAAATAGTCATTGAGACAGGGCGGGGACATGCAAATGAGAATACAATGTATCTTATTCTTAAATGCAAAATATTATATTATACATTTAAGGATAGATAGATAGATAGATAGATAGATAGATAGATGATTTCTGTGAGATACCTGCACAAATCATTTTGTTTTTGCTGCCGACTCACACAATATCCTGTTTTTTAATACCTGCAGTGCTAATATGGAAAAACAACTACCCAGAGTGCAAAGGAAAGTTTTCGGAAATAGAATTCCTATAATCAGAGAGAGAGTGGAATTATGGGAGTCTGACCTTTTAAACACACAACTACCATTGAGTCACACCCTTGCCCTGTAAAGTAATATTGACACAGCCTGGTGATTAGTTACTATGATTATCGCATCTCCACAAACTCTTTGTTTTCTTCTGGCAGCACGGGGGAAAATCCATGCAAGAGTACTCCTCAACAAACTGGTGCCCACTATCACAGAAGAACTCTTCCCCGAGAGCCCTTCCCAATAAGTAATGGCGTGAGGCAGGGCTGAATCCTTGCACCAACTCTATTCGTGCTATTCTTCTGTATGATGCTGCAAAGGACCACAGCAGACCATGATGATGAGGATGGGGTCTACATCTGATACCGCACCGATGTTCAACCTGAGGCAACCAAAGGCCCACACTAAGACGATGGAACAACTTGTTCGAGAGTTACTCTTCACCGACATTGCTGCCCTTGTTTCTCATATGACAACAGCTCTACAGAAATTGACATCTTGCTTCGCTGAGGCTGACCAGCTATCCGATCTAGATAAATTAATACTTCATTATTTCTGGAATGCGTGTCTGATTGCAACTCGTAATTGAAACCCGTAAGGCTTTGAAATCTAACCTCCATTTTCTAACCGTAATCTCTTTTGCCATTAGCTCCGTCTAATTAATCATGGTCACGGCCGCACATGCAACGTGCGCAAGAATGGTTTACGGGCTTGCGTCTACGGTCCATAACTTGCGACATGGTTCAATTTATAGCGCTGTAACGCAGCAGAATTTCAAGCCTGCAGCCTTTGCAAGTGTGCAGATGCCGGGCTTCAAATTTAATGGGGCTGATATTCTTGTATATTATCCCTTATTAACCCTTCTAAAAAAATTCCCACTACAGAAGTGAGTCTTGAAAAATGAGATATAATGTTTTGGCTATATCAGTATCCCTGGATGTATTCCTTCTGGACCTGGGGCTTTATTAACATTTATTTTTTCCAATCTCTTTTGGATTTCTTCCTGCGTTAACCAGTTATTTGGTGAAGGTAGTGTAGCCCCATTATGTCGCAGTGTCCCAACCACTGGTACCTCCCTTGTGTATACAGACGAAAATAACTTATTTAGCTCATCTACCTTTTCTTGGTCACTAATTATCAGACTGTGTCACATTCTAATGGTCCTATAGCTTCCTTCCTGGCCTTCTTAGGGTTAGTCTTACTCTCCTTTGCAATACATTTTTCATTATCTATTTTAGCCAGTCTAATCGCCCTTTTGCAAGCCTTGTTGATTTCCTTGTATTCCCGTAAAGCAGTCTCTGTCCCCTCTTGTTTGTATAATTTAAATGCCTGTTTTTTACTCCGTATCTTGATCTTTAAATCATTGTTAAGCCACATTGGATGGGATTTACTCCTTTTACTTTTATTCCCACATGGTATATTGTGATAAATATGTTTATTTAGTAAGGATTTAAATGTTGTCCATTTATGTTCAGTATTTTTACCTATCAGTTCTCTGTCCCAGTCTATACTTTGTATTGCTGACCGTTAAAATCTGACCTTTTAAAATTAAAAGTTTTTGTTGGCCCCTTACAGCTTTGTTTTTTTAGCTCAATGTCAAATGAGACTGTGTTGTGATCACTGTTTCCCAAAGGTTGCCCTATTCCAACATTTGATACCATATCATTATTATTTGTGATGAGTAAATCTAAGATAGCTTCATTTCTAGTAGGCTCCTGTATAACCTGGGCCAGATAATGATCACTGAGTGTACTCAAGAACCTGCTCCCCTTAGATGAGCTGCTGGTCTCATTTATCCAGTTTATTTCAGGGTAATTAAAATCTCCCATTATTAGAACTTGCCCATGATTAGCTGCATTTTCATTCTGTAATAATAATTGCAGTTCCTCACTTTCAATTACTGTTTATTTGGGGGTTTATAGCATACTCCTACGATTATTATTTTAGAATTTGCTGCTTAGCTATTTAACTCTACCCACAAACATTCAACATTTCAGCTACTTCCAGCATTAATATCTTCTCTGACTATAGGCTTAAATTCAGGCTTAACATGCAAATTCCTCTTCCTCTTTTACCATTGCCCCTATCTTTCCTAAATAGGTTATAACCATCCAGATTAACAGTCCAGTCATGAGAGTCATCCCACCAGGTTTCAGTAATGCCTATTAAATGCCATTTCTCATTAACTGCTAATATTTCTAACTCAATCATTTCCCTGGCAAGCTTCTAGCATTAGCAAGCATACACCTTATGTTGGTATGTATCTGTAGTTCTGAAGTGCCTCCCCCTGTACTTGAGTTACTTAGCAATAGCTGCCTACTGACTATACTATCCCTCTCCCCTACTCCACCCCCATGTCTAGTTAATTCATTCCTTATCCCCTCTACACTTTCTATCCCATCACTTTTATCTAGCCCCCCCACCTACTAGTTTAAAAACTCCCCCAGCCTTTCTACCATCCTATCCCCTAGTACAAAAGCTCCCTCATCATTAAGGTGCAATCCATTCCTGCAATAGAGATTGTACCAAAGTGAGAAGTCAGCGCAGTGCTGTAAAATTCCAAACCCTGCCTTAGTGCACCACTTTTTTAGTCTCCCTGGGCTAGCACGTGGCACTGGTAGTTTCTTGGAAAATACTACCTTGGAGGTCCTTGCCATGGAGTACCCTACCACCAAAACATGTCTGTTGCTCTGCCTATTCTGCCCTCCCTCTCCTCCAGTAGAACTGTTCTCCCAGCTGTTAGAGGGAACAGCTCTATCTGGCATTGCCATTCCTGGATGGACATCCCCAACAGTTTCACTCAATATGGCAAATCTGTTGGTGTGTGCCAACTCAGAACTGGCCTCCCTCCTACTTCTGATCCGCATGCTTCCCCTTGTATCTGTAGCCCAGCTACCTTCCTGAGCATCCTCACTAGTCACATCTCCACCATCCATGAGCACCAACTCCCTTTCCAGTCGAGCAATATCGCTAAGTCCTTAAATTCTCTCCAGTTCTCCAATTTGAGCTACAAGATAGGCAACATGTTCACACTTCTCACAGAGTGTGGACACTGGAACAGCTGTTCCAGCAGTTCATACATGTGTCAGGATGTACACTGAGTGAGGTTGTCTCTGGACTGACTCATAGTTACCAATTACAAAAATACAGAGAAAAGAAAAAAATAATTATATAAAGCTTTAAATATTTTTTTCTTCCCTCTTGCAATACAATTTCCTCCTTTTATTTAAACACCCACCCTAAGACTGTTCGCAAGCTCACAAGTTTGCTCCTTCACCTGTTTAAATGTAATTCTGACTACTCATCTGTACAGAATCAGTGCACACAGCAAAACAACACACTTTACTTTCCAGAAGTAAATCAGATTGCAAACAGACCCACTCAAGTCACCCACTTACCGTATATATTCTCGTGTATAAGCTGAGTTTTTCAGCCCTTTTTTTAAGACAAAAAAGGGCCCCCTCGGATTATACTCGAGTCACTCCCCCCCCCATGTCATTCTAACCCCCCCGTGTCTCTCTAACCCCCACCGTGTGTCTCTAACCCCCCCCGTGTGTCTATAGCCCCCCCGTGTGTCTATAGCCCCCCGTGTGTCTCTCTACCCCCAGTGTCTCTTTCCCTTCCCCCTCCTTAACCTAAACCCCCCTCAACCCCCCTCCTCCACCTAAACCGCCCTAGATACCTCCCCCCTTTCCCCTCACTTACCTACTTGTACTCCGGCCTCCGCTCCTTGACCCGGCGACGGCGCGCATGTGAGTGACGTCACATGCGGCCGCGTCATTAGCATATACCGGGTGACAGCACCCAGTATATGCTAATGATGCGGCACGCATGTGACGTCACATGCGCACCAGCGCCGGGACAAGGAGCGGAGGCCGGAGTACAAGCAGGTAAGTGAGGGGAGGTATTTAGGCTGGTTTAGGTGGAGGAGGGGCGTTGAGGGGGGTTTAGGTGGAGGAGGGGGGTTGAGGGGGGTTTAGGTTGAGGATGGGGGGTTGAGGATGAGGATAGGGGGGCTGAGGAGGGGGTTGAGGATGGGGGAGTTGAGGAAGGTTGAGGAGGAGGTTTAGGATGGGGGGATTGAGGAGGGAGGTTGAGGAGGGGGTTGTGGAGGGAGGTTGAGGATGAGGAGGGAGGATGAGGAGGGAGGTTGAAGATGAGGAGGGAGGTTGAGGATGAGGATGGGGGGTTGAGGATGGGGGGTTGAGGAGGGGGTTGAGGATGGGGGTTGAGGAGGGAGGTTGAGGAGTGGGTTGAGGAGGGAGGTTGAGGAGGGGGTTGAGGAGGGAGGTTGAAGATGAGGAGGGAGGTTGAGGAGGGAGGTTGAGGATGAGGAGGAGGGGTTGAGGATAGGGGGTTGAGGAGAGAGGATGACAATGGGGGGTTGTGGATGGGGGGTTGAGGAGAGAGGATGACGATGGGGGGTTGAGGATGGGGGGGTTGAGGAGGGAGGTTGAGGGGGGGTTGAGGTTGTGGAAGGTTGAGGTTGAGGAGGGGGTTGAGGATGAGGATGGGGGGTGAGGAGGGAGGTTGAGGAAGGGGTTGAGGATGGGGGGTTGAGGATGGGGGGGTTGAGGAGGGAGGTTGAGGAAGGGGTTGAGGATGGGGGGGTTGAGGAGGGAGGTTGAGGAGGAGGGGTTGAGGAGGGGGATTGAGGTTGAGGAGGGGGGTTGAGGATGGGGGGTTGAGGATGGGGGGATGAGGAGAGAGGATGAGGATGGGGGGGTTGAGGACGGGGGTTGAGGAAGGGGGGGTTGAGGAGGGAGGATGAGGAGGGAGTTTAGGATGAGGAGGGGGGTTGAGGATGAGGAGGGAGGTTGAGGAGGGAGGTTGAGGATGAGGAGGGGGGTTGAGGATGAGGAGGGGGGTTGAGGAGTGGGGTTAAGGAGTGGGGTTGAGGAGTGAGGTTGAGGAGGGTGATAAGGGAGGGGGGAAGAGACACAGGGAAGGGAGAGGTTGGAAGAGACACAGTGAAGGGAGAGGGGAGAAGAGACATGGAGAGAGAGGGGGACACAGAGGGCACAAGATGGACACAGAGGACAGCGCATTTCCCACCCTCGGCTTATACTCGAGTCACTGATCTTACCCAGTATTTTGTGGTAATATGGGTGCCTCGGCTTATACTCGGGTCAGCTTATACTCGAGTATATACGGTATATGCAATCAAGCCATCACCTATGACTTCTTGAGCGCTTTCATTAACGCTGCCTCCACACCATTCTCAACATCCACTGTAATGACCAGGCCCCCAACACTGAAGTTCTAGAATATACAGGAGTTATTTAATTGACACCATGCAGTTGAAGACACAGTTGCGCTGGGCAGGACACATCTCTAGGATGGAGGGTGATCAGCTTCCAAAAATTGTGCTTCAGTGGAAGCTGGGCCTATTATTTTCTTTGATTTGTTTTGGTCTGTTATTTTTGTATCACTAGGTACATTGTAGTAAAACTTGGAAAGTATCTAAAGCCTCTTGTAATGTGTCCTCCATCAAATTGCAGGAAACACTGGCACAAATCCAGATGTGACTAGCCACTTGTCATACACATAACAGCTTATGGGGCAGGAGACCTCTTCTTTTATTGGCCTATACAGCCACCTACCTTCTATAGAGAATTTGGGATTGGGACCCCAAATTATTTTGGAAAAGCTACAAATGGACCCTTCCCATTCTCCTTTACCATGACACATACTTTTCAGCCAATTACAAGGGTTTATGTAGGAAAAAACATCTTGAGATGACTGAGACACCAGCTAGCAAGAGGTGGAGAAAATATCTGGCTCTCCCTTGTTGAACACATAATCCACATATTTTATGCATTCATGGAGAACAAGAAAAAGAAATACAAATAAATGTAGCCCCTTGTCTGGAACCTGAGGGGTTACAGTGCCCAGCAAGTCTTTGAGCAGAGAGCATGCTGGGAACTTATGGGAGATTAAAGAGATGACACTCCAGCTTTACTCTGATCCTCAGGTCAGGACAGATTCCTGTGAATGAAATATCAGTTACCATCACAGCAAGGAGCCCACAGGCTGCTGATCCTCCCTCACTAACAGATGTGAGTGGGGTGGGGGAGAGCTTTACCGGCTCCCCCCAGACATCCTCACATCCACAGGACAGCACTGCGCTGGAATCACATTGTTTTGGCTTCCTCTGAGTTCAGCTCCTCAGGATGGAGACAGGTTTTTGGGAATCAGGCAGTCCATGGGATGCCAAGAGCACGTCATGGAAAAGAGAAGCTTTGGAGGAGATCAGAGATACTATCAGGGGGGCTTGGAAAGCCTCAAGGGCTCCCAATAACTACACCCTGATATATATGCCAGACATATTCTCATGCACTCTGTGGCCAGTGATCCATGTGCACCCACAATTACATCCATATAACACATTCACCATCCTGCAATTTATTAATGAGGAATTAATTACATATTAAATGAGGTGACACAAACAAGATAATGAAAAATGTCCCAGTCTCCCAGCACACACTTTTATATAATAATCACATGCATGCAAACCAATAGGGCCTATGGAAGTGGGTGCCACCATAGTTCCAACTTACAATTTCTATATTTCAGTATTTATTTATCTTTTAGTTTCAGACATTGTAAAGAATGAATGATAGAAAACATGGTACCATAGCCATAATACTCCTCTTCTACCTTTACTTTGCAGCTCACCTTCACTTCTGCTTCCTTATATTACTTACTAGCGAATTGCCCGTCAAAAAATGACGGCAATGAAATTGTAAGGTAGCTAATGGTATTTTGTGTGTACTACTGAAATATATAATACATTAATAAATGAATATACTTTACCTATTGTGAAGCATTGTGTTGAAGAGCTGGCAATCTGTTTTGATGTTGCTGCAGCATTAGTGGTGGGGTGCTGCTGTGTAAGCGTGATGAATGTGTGCAGTGTAATACTGTGCGTGCGCGAGACCAAACCGTTAGCGTAGTCGTGTACTTCCCCATTGTCGTAAAATGGCGGGTAATGTGTGGTATGCGTCTTAGCGGAATATCCGTAGGTCTTTTGTGGTGTCTTGCGAGTTTCTTGTGGTGTTTTGCGTGTTTAGAGTGCTGTAGCCTCGTTTTCGTTTTGTTCGGCGGCCATTTTTTCTATCGCTTATATATATATATATATTTATACTGTATATATAGTATATCCATCATGCTTTATGCAGACGAGAAGTGCAAAGCAAAGACAGTTACCGTACATTTACCATTTTCTCTAAAAATGCTCTTGTCCTCGTTGCTTAAACAGCTGCTATTGGGGTATATTTACTAAGCATCTTAAGTTCATCTCATCCCTTGATTTACTATTAATTATTTTATGGGAGAAAACTATGGGCGCATTTCAGGTGAGTAGTTAATTAATACGTTCCCACCAGAGTTGTTAGTTTGTTCAATGCTTCAAACATATGTAGCTTTTCCACAGCCTACAATGTTCTTTTAATTAGTCCCATTTTATATCAATTATTATCTGGGCATAATACCCATTTTTTGTGTTAAAATACTGTGCATACTTACTAGTTTGGCATTAGGATCCCTTATGGCTGTGGTATACTCTGTAGGAGATTCTTATTTGACCTTAGGACACCTATAGCATGGTATACTCTGTAGGAGATTCTTATTTGGCCTTATGACCCCTATAGCATGGTATACTCTGTAGGAGATTCTTATTTGGCCTTAGGACCCCTATAGCATGGTATACTCTGTAGGAGATTCTTATTTGGCCTTAGGACCCCTATAGCATGGTATACTCTGTAGGAGATTCTTATTTGGCCATAGGACCCCTATAGCATGGTATACTCTGTAGGAGATTCTTATTTGACCTTAGGACACCTATAGCATGGTATACTCTGTAGGAGATTCTTATTTGGCCTTAGGACCCCTATAGCATGGTATACTCTGTAGGAGATTCTTATTTGGCCTTAGGACCCCTATAGCATGGTATACTCTGTAGGAGATTCTTATTTGGCCATAGGACCCCTATAGCATGGTATACTCTGTAGGAGATTCTTATTTGACCTTAGGACACCTATAGCATGGTATACTCTGTAGGAGATTCTTATTTGGCCTTAGGACCCCTATAGCATGGTATACTCTGTAGGAGATTCTTATTTGGCCTTAGGACCCCTATAGCATGGTATACTCTGTAGGAGATTCTTATTTGGCCATAGGACCCCTATAGCATGGTATACTCTGTAGGAGATTCTTATTTGACCTTAGGACACCTATAGCATGGTATACTCTGTAGGAGATTCTTATTTGGCCTTAGGACCCCTATAGCATGGTATACTCTGTAGGAGATTCTTATTTGGCCTTAGGACCCCTATAGCATGGTATACTCTGTAGGAGATTCTTATTTGGCCTTAGGACACCTATAGCATGGTATACTCTGTAGGAGATTCTTATTTGGCCTTAGGACCCCTATAGCATGGTATACTCTGTAGGAGATTCTTATTTGGCCTTAGGACACCTATAGCATGGAATACTCTGTAGGAGATTCTTATTTGGCCTTAGGACCCCTATAGCATGGTATACTCTGTAGGAGATTCTTATTTGGCCATAGGACCCCTATAGCATGGTATACTCTGTAGGAGATTCTTATTTGACCTTAGGACACCTATAGCATGGTATACTCTGTAGGAGATTCTTATTTGACCTTAGGACCCCTATAGCATGGTATACTCTGTAGGAGATTCTTATTTGGCCTTATGACCCCTATAGCATGGTATACTCTGTAGGAGATTCTTATTTGACCTTAGGACACCTATAGCATGGTATACTCTGTAGGAGATTCTTATTTGGCCTTAGGACCCCTATAGCATGGTATACTCTGTAGGAGATTCTTATTTGGCCATAGGACCCCTATAGCATGGTATACTCTGTAGGAGATTCTTATTTGACCTTAGGACACCTATAGCATGGTATACTCTGTAGGAGATTCTTATTTGGCCTTAGGACCCCTATAGCATGGTATACTCTGTAGGAGATTCTTATTTGGCCTTAGGACCCCTATAGCATGGTATACTCTGTAGGAGATTCTTATTTGGCCATAGGACCCCTATAGCATGGTATACTCTGTAGGAGATTCTTATTTGACCTTAGGACACCTATAGCATGGTATACTCTGTAGGAGAT
This sequence comes from Discoglossus pictus, assembly GCA_027410445.1. Lineage (NCBI taxonomy): Eukaryota > Metazoa > Chordata > Amphibia > Anura > Alytidae > Discoglossus > Discoglossus pictus. The sequence continues at coordinate 89,599,147 of CM050175.1, read as the reverse complement.
TCTTATTTGGCCTTAGGACCCCTATAGCATGGTATACTCTGTAGGAGATTCTTATTTGGCCTTAGGACCCCTATAGCATGGTATACTCTGTAGGAGATTCTTATTTGGCCTTAGGACACCTATAGCATGGTATACTCTGTAGGAGATTCTTATTTGGCCTTAGGACCCCTATAGCATGGTATACTCTGTAGGAGATTCTTATTTGGCCTTAGGACACCTATAGCATGGAATACTCTGTAGGAGATTCTTATTTGGCCTTAGGACCCCTATAGCATGGTATACTCTGTAGGAGATTCTTATTTGGCCATAGGACCCCTATAGCATGGTATACTCTGTAGGAGATTCTTATTTGACCTTAGGACACCTATAGCATGGTATACTCTGTAGGAGATTCTTATTTGACCTTAGGACCCCTATAGCATGGTATACTCTGTAGGAGATTCTTATTTGGCCTTATGACCCCTATAGCATGGTATACTCTGTAGGAGATTCTTATTTGACCTTAGGACACCTATAGCATGGTATACTCTGTAGGAGATTCTTATTTGGCCTTAGGACCCCTATAGCATGGTATACTCTGTAGGAGATTCTTATTTGGCCTTAGGACCCCTATAGCATGGTATACTCTATTGGAGAGTCTTGTTTGGCCATAGGACTCATCCGGCGTGGTATACTTTATGGGAGAGTATTGTTTGGCCTTCGGACCCTCTGGTGTGGTAAAGACTACGGGAAAGTCTTGTTTGGTGATAGGTCCCTTCTGGCATGGTATACTATGGAAGAATGTTGTTTAGCCCTAGGACCCCTGTGGCATGGTATACTGTATGGCAGCATCTTGTGTGGCTATAGGACCCCTCTGGCATGGTGTACTCTATGGGAGAGTCATGTTTGGTTATAGGACCCCTTAGGTGTGGTATAGTCTTTGGGACAGTCTTAGTACTGGAACATTATAAGACAAGTAAAAATCCTAACTATGGAGATGTTCCAACATTCCTGGACACATGCAAAATATGTAGTTTTGGAAACTCTTGTAATGGGAAAAAATCAACACATGTAATCACTCAAAAGTCTCAGGAATTTATGGGTTTATTTTAATTTTTATGAAATTGGTGTTTTATGAAGAATCTGGTGAGCTTTAAATATCTTTAAAAAAAGTTGTTTAATTGGTGAAAGTTAAGTGGTGAAAGTTTTTATTAATTGTAGATTCTAATAAATGCTAACAAGGAAACTTTCAGCACTGGGTCACCAAGTAGAGGAGCAACTCAATCTCTACCTCCAATGCCCTGGACTGTTGGAGACCCCTGTCACGGACCCCCTTTTCAGGTCCTGGATTTTGGCCCAGTGAGCCACCATAGAGAACTGACTACCCCATTGGAAAATGGCTAGGGGAATTACATTGCCACATGGGCAATATGGGCAGGTGGGTGAATAGCCCTTAGACATAGGGCCATAGTATACCACCATGCTTCATGTGGTCTTATGGCATATGTCCCTCTTGTCCTGTATACTGTATGTAATTCCCCATGTAATATTACTGTGTTTGGTGTTATGTTAAAATAATTAATGTGTACATATAGTACAGTGCTGAGTGTAATGTATGAGTATGGTTATATCATGCATGGAATCTGTGCATATAGTTACTGTCATGCTTATAACATATAATAGTTGTCAAACTATGAAACGTCGTCACGCTTTGCGAGCTCGCGAGCAGTTCGGGACGCAAATGCGGACCCTCGCAAAGCGAAGGGCCGCATTTGCAGAAGGTGGAGGCTCCAACGTCGGCTGCAATAAACCGAAGGCTTATTGCAAGCCGCAAATCGGAACCTCTCGAAGCATTTGTGGAGGTGGAGCCTCTACGGCGCCTCACAAGCTGTTACAAACACCCACAGAAGCGGGACTTTGAAAAAATACATTTAACACGCAATTACTAAATACGGACTTACACAAAAAAATACGAGCCGCTGGACTAAGAAAAAATAAATTACGGACTTACACTTAAAAAATACGAGCCGTGGGACTTAGAAAAAAAAACATTATGAACTCGCTAAAATATGACTTTAACGCCCAAACCGCTCGCAGCTGAATACATTAAAAAAACAATAAAGACACACAAAAATGACATAAAAACCTTATCCATAGCAAGGGGGGACACCCAGGACCTCTGCAAGTGAAGTTACACCTCTACTTACGTCCAATTTACTGCGTTTAGACACACGAAAATCCCCTAAGCGAGAGAAAAAATGGCCGCCGAAAAAAACGAAAACGATGCTACACAACCCTAAAGACGAAAAAACACCAAGAAGCACAAACGGCTTTTATAAAAAGCCGTAAGATGTACAAGATACACTTTTAGCAAGGACGCTAAATCATCCACAGCTGCGTAACACATTCGCCGCCATTTTAAAACACTAACTTACAGAATGCAGAACTACACAGCCACACTAACGGCTTCCCATCAAGCACGCAGCCTATTTACACTACTCACTGCACACATTGCTGACACTTACACCTCAGCTCCACAACAGTGCAAATCTACATTGTATGCTGCAGAAACATCAAAACAGATTGCCAGCTCTTCAGCACAATGCTAAAGGTAAAGTATATTAATTTATTAATTTATCGCTTTTTTCATTAGCATACAAAAATACATATACACAAAAAAAAACACACTATCGCAATAAACGCAAAAGCTATTCACCGCGCGCCTCACAACGAGTGCCAAAGCTGCTCATAGCACACAAGCTACACCAGTGGACAGCCTGGCAGTAAGCGCAAAAAGCAGATCAGCGCCGACCTTACAATGACAGCAAAAGCGCCTCTGCTAAAAAAAAATACAACAATGAGATCCAAAGGAGCTCAGCGCGAAGCTCGCAATGAGCGCTGAAGGATCTCAGACCACAAAAAAAAATAATGTCTGTGGCAAACAGCATTACCTGCCTTACAATTTTATTGCCCCGTCATTTTTGACGGGCAAGTTGCTAGTATAATATAAAGTTAATGCAGTCTGATATGGGACAAAGGTTTAATTTATGTATTCTATGCAAAGAAACAAATAAAGGGTTGTTTACTTATGAGTCATATAGAAATGGTATGGTCTATTATTTTGCACCTGGTGGCTGCGATACTGATCCTATCTCTACCCTGCAAGTAACTTGTCCTGGTCAATACCACAGGAAGGTTACTGAGACTCCTGGAAGTGCTGATTCCTAATGGAGAGACTCTGACTGATACAGATGCCAGATATAAGGGAGCTGGTACCGAGATTTTCATGAACACAAACGGTCCTTGTGTGTAGTTAACCTGTCGTCTATAGCATGTGGCCCTCTGAATTAATAGCCCCTACTACTGGATCATCACAGCCCCTTGAATAACAGTTTGAACTAGTTTTATTAACTATCTGTCTAATGGAAAACAATTTATAAGCAGTTGAGTTTGGTAATAGTCAAGGGAAGTACTTTCCAATCAGCTGTGTCCAGTTAAGCGTGCCAAAGGAAATTAGAGGCAACACATATTATAATTTGTGAGATCTGGGTAATGAGGCAGAGGGATAATCTGTAAGCATTGATGATTTCTCAGATGGTGGCTGAAGAGGGTTAGCGATATACAGTATGAGGAGTTGTAGGAAGACTGTGAATAATGTAAATTGCTTGCAGGGAGAGGATGATATTTAGGGGGAAGATCAATGAAGGGTGTCAAGGAGGGATGTATGACATAAATGTGGAGGCAGTGCCAGAGCTTTTGCTAGTGCATCAGGTGCACACCACCAAGGCCCACTATGGGGTAGGGCCATCTGCTACTGGCAGCAGCCTGAAGTAAAGGGATATTATTATTGGAGAAGGGCATATCATTATTCAAAGAATGTAATCTTTTCACCCTGGGGGTGATTTAACCACATAATATATTTTTGACTTTTTATTAACCCCTTAATGCACCTACCTTGTGGAGATGTTGCAAAGTGGCTGAGAAATGATTTTGTATCTGAGCCCTCCATTCAATAGCTCTGTCATTAAGTGGAGATGCAGAGATTGGATGGATGATCTTTAAGGTTTGATAATGTAATATGGGTATAGGGAGTGCATGAATGTGAGTAGTGATACTATATAGTGGTGCAGAGAGAGGGTGGATTATCTCTATGGGTTCATTATATGTGGAGGTGCAAGGAGATGGTGAGTGTAAGGGGTAAGAGAGGGCGGATGATCTGTAAGGGGGATGATCTATGAGGAGATGCAAGGAAAGAGTGGATGATCTGTAGGGGGTGAAGATCTATGAGGAGGTGCAGGGAGAGGGTGGATGATCTGTTAGGGGTGATGATCTATGAGTAGGTGCAGGGAGAGTGCGCATGATCTGTAATGGATGATGATGAATGACGGGGTGCATGGAGAGGGTGGATGATCTGTAAAGAAGTGATGATCATTGGGAAGTGCGGGGAGAGGGTGAATGATCTGTAATGGATGTGATCTATGAGGAGGTGCAGGGAGGGGGTGGGTGATCTGTAAGGGATGATGATCTATGAGGGATGCAAGGAGAGGATGGATGACCTGTAAGGGATGACGAGCTATGAGGAAGTGCAAGGAGAGGGTGGAGGATCTGTAAGGGGTGATGATCTGTGAGGAAGTACAGGGAGAGAGTGGAGGATCTGTAGGGGGTAATGATCTATGAGGAGGTGCAGGGAGAGGGTGGTGATCTGTAAGGGGTGATGATCTATAAGTAGGTGCAGAGAGAATGTGGATGATCTGTAGGGGGTGATGATGTAACTATGTAACTATGATCTATGAGGGATGCATAGAAAGGGTGAATTATCTGTAAAGGTTGATGATCTATTAAGGATGCAGTCTGAGAGTGGATGATCTGTAAGGGGTGATGATCTATGAGTAGGTGCAGGGAGAGGGTGGATGATCTGTAAAGGTTGATAATCTATGAGGAGGTGCATGGAGAAGGTGGGTGATCTGTAGGGTGTGAAGATCTATGAGGAGGTGCAGGGAGAGGGTGGATGATCTGTAGGGGATGATGATCTATGAGGAGGTGCATGGAGAGGGTGGATGATCTGTAAAGGTTGATGATCTATGAGGAGGTGCAGGGAGAGGGTGGATGATCTGTAGGGGGTGATGATCTATGAGGAGGTGCAGGGAGAGGGTGGTGATCTGTAGGGGATGATGATCTATGAGGAGGTGCAGGGAGAGGGTGAGTGATCTGTAGGGGGTGATGATCTATGAGGAGGTGCAGGGAGAGGGTGGATGATCTGTAAAGGTTGATGATCTATGAGGAGGTGCAGGGAGAGGGCGGGTGATCTGTAGGGGGTGATGATCTATGAGGAGGTGCAGGGAGAGGGTTGATGATCTGTAGGGGGTGATGATCTATGAGGAGGTGCAGGGAGAGGGTGAGTGATCTGTAGGGGTGATGATCTATGAGGAGGTGCAGGGAGAGGGTGGATGATCTGTAGGGGGTGAGGATCTATGAGGAGGTGCAGGGAGAGGGTGGATGATCTGTAGGCGGTGAGGATCCATGAGGAGGTGCAGGGAGAGGGTGGATGATCTGTAGGCGGTGAGGATCCATGAGGAGGTGCAGGGAGAGGGTGGGTGATCTGTAAGGGGTGATGATCTATGAGGAGGTGCAGGGAGAGGGTGAGTGATCTGTAAGGGGTGATGATCTATGAGGAGGTGCAGGGAGAGGGTGGATGATCTGTAAGGGGTGATGATCTATGAGGAGGTGCAGGGAGAGGGTGAGTGATCTGTAAGGGGTGATGATCTATGAGGAGGTGCAGGGAGAGGGTGAGTGATCTGTAAGGGGTGATGATCTATGAGGAGGTGCAGGGAGAGGGTGGATGATCTGTAAGGGGTGATGATCTATGAGGAGGTGCAGGGAGAGGGTGGATGATCTGTAAGTGGTGATGATCTATGAGGAGGTGCAGGGAGAGGGTGAGTGATCTGTAGGGGTGATGATCTATGAGGAGGTGCAGGGAGAGGGTGAGTGATCTGTAGGGGTGATGATCTATGAGGAGGTGCAGGGAGAGGGTGGATGATCTGTAAACGTTGATGATCTATGAGGAGGTGCATGGAGAGGGTGGATGATCTGTAGGGGGTGATGATCTATGAGGAGGTGCATGGAGAGGGTGGTGATCTGTAAGGTGCGATGTTCTAAGAAAAGGTGCAAAGAGTGGGTGGATGATCTGCAAGGGATGATGATCTATGAGGAGGTGCAGGGGGAGTGTGGATAATATGTAAGAGGTGATGATTTATGAGTAGGTGCAGGAAGAGGGTGTATGATTGGTAATGGATGTGATTTATGAGGAACTGTCTTAAATCTTTCAAAACTTTAATAAAAACGCACCTCTTTAAAGAAGCCTATAACCTTCCTCCCTAACATGCTCAGCACTACTCTCTCCCTACTGTACCACATACAAACTTCAACCTTTAGATTGTAAGTCTGCGAGTTTCAATCCTGCGCGGTGCTTTAGGGAAAGCGCTATGGACACTGGATTCCAAGCTCAAAGACAGGGCCCTCCATTATTTGCAATGTGTGAATCTTGAACTTGTCATTGCCTGTAACTTAACTTATGTATAGCGCTACGGAATATGTTGGCGTGTTACAAATAAATGATAATAATAATAACTGCAAGGAGAGGGTGGATGATCTTTAAGGAGTGATGATCCATGACGGATCCAGAGAGATTGTGGTTGATCTGTAAGTGGTGATGATCTATGAGGAAGTACAGGGAGAGGGTGGATGATCTGTATGGGGTGATGATCTATGAGGAAGTACAGAGAGAGGGTGGATGATCTGTATGGGGTGATGATCTATGAGGAAGTACAGGGAGAGGGTGGATGATCTGTAAGGGGTGATGATCTATGAGGAAGTACAGGGAGAGGGTGGATGATCTGTATGGGGCGATGATCTATGAGGAAGTACAGGGAAAGGGTGGATGATCTGTATGGGGCGATGATCTATGAGGAAGTACAGGGAGAGGGTGGATGATCTGTATGGGGTGATGATCTATGAGGAAGTACAGGGAGAGGGTGGATGATCTGTATGGGGTGATGATTTATGAGGAAGTACTGGGAGAGGGTGGATGATCTGTATGGGGTGATGATCTATGAGGAAGTACTGGGAGAGGGTGGATGATCTGTAGGGGAAACTCTCTTACAAGGCAATGCACGCAAAGGTGTATGATCTAAAATGAATGTTCAACTGTGAAGGGGTACAGGGAAAGTCTTGATGATCTGTAATGTAATTTGAGTGTAGGGAGTGCATGGATGAAATGTGAGGAGTGCTGAAATATGAGGGGTCCAGAGATAGCGTAGATGATTTGTGAGGGGTAATGATTAATATGGAAGTTCCGAGACGGTAAATAAAATTTGTGGGTGGAGATGATTTTGGAGTTCAGGGAAAGAGTGGATGATCTGTAAACTGTGATGATCTATAAGGGGGAGGTACAGGGTGATGAGGTGTCATTGTTTATACATGTCAGATAGTACAAACTCTCTAAATATAGAATCCCCCCATGCAATCAGAGCCCCTGCCAGGTTTCCTCCTCAGTGGGATCCTGTCAATCTGGCTCTCATTCAGTTAATAGGATTATTTCATTCATTCTGATGTCGCTGTTACTGATACTGTAATGTGCTCCCCTGCTAAACAGGCACAGATGCCCCCAGCTCCCCACCCTTCTCTGGGCCCCAGCAAACAGACCTCAGATACCCATGGAGACCCCCACCCTTTCTCTGTAACCCATGCAGTGCCAGGATGTGTACAGAGACACATATGAGGTATGTGTAAGGAATGTATATGAGTAGTTCTGGTACATAACTGTGACATGAGCTCAGGACAATGTGGGATCGAAAAGGAAACTGATTCATGGTTTGTTAAGTGTGTTGGTGCATCGAACTGCCTTCCAGCGCGGATGTGCTTAACATGAAAGGACCACGGAATTGTCTTACTTAAAAGGTCAACTAGGGCAGGCAATTTTGTTCAGTAGGAATTGCTAAATTTTCAGCTATAAAGTTATATCAACACAATGCTTTACATTCCCATAAATACTTGCTGAGTTAAAACGGGTTCACTTGGCAATGAGCTTTTGATGTTGATTATTCTCTTATCTAATTGTTGTTTAGTCGTTTAGTTGTGTCCAACTCTTGACCTCAGCATACCAGACACGTCTTGTGTCTGATTGTGCTCATCCTTAAGGATTTATTGGCAAAGATACTGGAGTGGGTTGCCAGTTCCTTCTCCAGCGGACCACGATTTGTCTGACCTCTCTGCTATGGCCTGCCCAGCTTGGATGACCCTACATGGTATAGCTTCATTGAAGTGCCCAAGCCCCTTCACCACCACAAGATAAATACCCAACATATTCCGTAGCGCTGTACAGGGGTTGAGTACATGGCAAAAACAAAATGAACACCTTATAAAGCATGGAGGGCCCTGTTTTTGAGCTAAAAATCTAATCTACATAGTGCTTGTTTCCAAGGCATTGACTCAAGATTGAAAACTCGCAAACTTACATAATATTATTAAAGTGGAGACACCTCATCTGGACCCTGGTTTGATAAGCATTGAAAATTAATTTAATATTGAAAATTACTATTCTAAATAATTAAATATTAATTAAATTAGTATTCTATGCAGCTAGCTTCTCTTATTATGCTATAACAGTGATTATTAGAAAAAAAATAGTAGCCCATTCTTGCAATCCCACTTTACTGTTTTGACTGCAATCATATTGAAATTATTATTAATTCTTAGAAAATGCATTGCAAAAAATATCTGAATTAATACTATTAATTAATTATATATTTTAGAATACAAAGCAAAGAAAACAGCAATAACATTTTCATATATTCAGCTATTCTTTACCATTGGGGTTCTATGTGTTTTCTCAGCTGATTCTATCTGCTGCTTTTTCAGCAAATTAATAAGCTTTCAATTAGTCTCATTGAAAGCCCTGGACGTTTTTGGTGCCACATTCTCATTGTGCTTATAGAAGCTACCTCTGCATTCAGAGTTTAATCCCATCGTAGGAAGCTGATCAGGAGAAACCAAAATGGTGGATTGGGCTGCAGCATGATTTAATATAAAAGGCTATATTTGTTTTTTAAATAAATTCTGTCTATTTTCTAAGTTTTTCATTAGAGTATAATTTTTATATATACACCAAGCCGACTTATTAATATTCATAGTATCTTTTACCGTTTTAATTGGCAGAGGGGTCAGCAATACTTTAGAACGCACAGTAGTCTGTGACTTTAAATGCATCAACAGGCACCAAAAGGGTAAACACATAATGGTGGGGTTGCCAAATCCTTCCCCTACCTCAGATCAGATTTTCATTTTTACGGTTTCACCTCTGACAGGGGTGTATTCCTACCCTAGGTCAATCCACTGCCTAGGGCAACCTAGAGAATCCCCAGGGAAACCTCCTCCCCCTCCCCTCTTCACCTTTCAGTCATCCCACCAAATCCCCCAAAGCCCAGACCCCCTTTGATATCCTCCCTATGTCTGTGGGCGGCTCAATCCTTAAATTCCTCTCCATGTTACAATAAAGACTGGATCTGTGTCTGTAATTGAATTAGGAGTTAGGAAGGAGATCAGAAGTATACAGTCAGGCAGTGAGGGCAGAGAGAGGGGCAGCAGAGAGATGAGACAGAGAGAGAGAGAGAGGGGCAGAAGAGAGATGGGGCTGGAGAGATAGGCAGCAGAAAAATGGGACAGAGAGAGGGGCAGGAGAGAGATGGATAGGAGAGAGAGGGGCAAAGGGAGATGAAGCAGAGAGAGGGACAGGAGAGAGATAGGCAGCAAAGAGATGGGACAGAGAGAGGGGCAGCAGAGAGATGAGACAGAGAGAGAGAGAGGGGCAGAAGAGAGATGAGACAGAGAGAGAGAGAGGGCCAGAAGAGAGATGGACAAAAGAGAGAGGGGCAAAAGGGAGATGGGGCAGAGAGAGGGGCAGGAGAGAGATGGATAGGAGAGAGAGGGGCAAAGGGAGATGAAGCAGAGAGAGGGACAGGAGAGAGATAGGCAGCAAAGAGATGGGACAGAGAGAGGGGCAGCAGAGAGATGAGACAGAGAGAGAGAGAGGGGCAGAAGAGAGATGAGACAGAGAGAGAGAGAGGGCCAGAAGAGAGATGGACAAAAGAGAGAGGGGCAAAAGGGAGATGGGGCAGAGAGAGGGGCAGGAGAGAGATGGATAGGAGAGAGAGGGGCAAAGGGAGATGAAGCAGAGAGAGGGACAGGAGAGAGATAGGCAGCAAAGAGATGGGACAGAGAGAGGGGCAGCAGAGAGATGAGACAGAGAGAGAGAGAGGGCCAGAAGAGAGATGGACAAAAGAGAGAGGGGCAAAAGGGAGATGGGGCAGAGAGAGGGGCAGGAGAGAGATGGATAGGAGAGAGAGGGGCAAAGGGAGATGAAGCAGAGAGAGGGACAGGAGAGAGATAGGCAGCAAAGAGATGGGACAGAGAGAGGGGCAGCAGAGAGATGAGACAGAGAGAGAGAGAGGGGCAGAAGAGAGATGAGACAGAGAGAGAGAGAGGGCCAGAAGAGAGATGGACAAAAGAGAGAGGGGCAAAAGGGAGATGGGGCAGAGAGAGGGGCAGGAGAGAGATGGATAGGAGAGAGAGGGGCAAAGGGAGATGAAGCAGAGAGAGGGACAGGAGAGAGATAGGCAGCAAAGAGATGGGACAGAGAGAGGGGCAGCAGAGAGATGAGACAGAGAGAGAGAGAGAGGGGCAGAAGAGAGATGGGGCTAGAGAGATAGGCAGCAGAAAAATGGGACAGAGAGAGGGGCAGGAGAGAGATGGATAGGAGAGAGAGGGGCAAAGGGAGATGAAGCAGAGAGAGGGACAGGAGAGAGATAGGCAGCAAAGAGATGGGACAGAGAGAGGGGCAGCAGAGAGATGAGACAGAGAGAGAGAGAGAGGGGCAGAAGAGAGATGAGACAGAGAGAGAGAGAGAGGGGCAGAAGAGAGATGGGGCTAGAGAGATAGGCAGCAGAAAAATGGGACAGAGAGAGGGGCAGGAGAGAGATGGATAGGAGAGAGAGGGGCAAAGGGAGATGAAGCAGAGAGAGGGACAGGAGAGAGATAGGCAGCAAAGAGATGAGACAGAGAGAGAGAGAGAGGGGCAGAAGAGAGATGAGACAGAGAGAGAGAGAGAGGGGCAGAAGAGAGATGAGACAGAGAGAGAGAGAGAGGGGCAGAAGAGAGATGAGACAGAGAGAGAGAGAGAGAGAGAGGGGCAGAAGAGAGATGAGACACAGAGAGAGAGAGGGGCAGAAGAGAGATGAGACAGAGAGAGAGAGAGGGGCAGAAGAGAGATGGGGCTGGAGAGATAGGCAGCAGAAAAATGGGACAGAGAGAGGGGCAGTAGAGAGATGGACAAGAGAGAGAGGGGCAAAAGGGAGATGGGGCAGGAGAGAGATAGGCAGCAGAGAGATGGGGCAGAGAGAGGGGCAGGAGATAGATGGGACAGAGAAAGGGGCAGAAGAGAGATAGGCAGCAGAAAAATGGGACAGAGAGAGGGGCAGGAGAGAGATGGATAGGAGAGAGAGAGGGGCAAAGGGAGATGAAGCAGAGAGAGGGACAGGAGAGAGATAGGCAGCAAAGAGATGAGACAGAGAGAGAGAGAGAGGGGCAGCAGAGAGATGAGACAGAGAGAGAGAGAGGGGCAGAAGAGAGATGAGACACAGAGAGAGAGAGGGGCAGAAGAGAGATGAGACAGAGAGAGAGAGAGAGGGGCAGAAGAGAGATGAGACAGAGAGAGAGAGGGGCAGAAGAGAGATGAGACAGAGAGAGAGAGAGAGGGGCAGAAGAGAGATGAGACACAGAGAGAGAGAGGGGCAGAAGAGAGATGAGACACAGAGAGAGAGAGGGGCAGAAGAGAGATGAGACAGAGAGAGAGAGGGGCAGAAGAGAGATGAGACAGAGAGAGAGAGAGAGAGAGGGGCAGAAGAGAGATGAGACAGAGAGAGAGAGGGGCAGAAGAGAGATGAGACAGAGAGAGAGAGAGAGGGGCAGAAGAGAGATGAGACAGAGAGAGAGAGAGGGGCAGAAGAGAGATGGGGCTGGAGAGATAGGCAGCAGAAAAATGGGACAGAGAGAGGGGCAGTAGAGAGATGGACAAGAGAGAGAGGGGCAAAAGGGAGATGGGGCAGGAGAGAGATAGGCAGCAGAGAGATGGGGCAGAGAGAGGGGCAGGAGATAGATGGGACAGAGAAAGGGGCAGAAGAGAGATAGGCAGCAGAAAAATGGGACAGAGAGAGGGGCAGGAGAGAGATGTATAGGAGAGAGAGGGGCAAAGGGAGATGAAGCAGAGAGAGGGACAGGAGAGAGATAGGCAGCATAGAGATGGGACAGAGAGATGGGCAAGAGAGAGATAGACAAGAGAGAGAGGGGCAAAAGGGAGATTGGGCAGAGAGTGGGGCAGGAGATAGATGGGAGAGAGAAAGGGGCAGAAGAGAGATAGGCAGCAGAAAAATGGGACAGAGACTGGGGCGGGAGAGAGATGGACAAGAGAGACAGGGGCAAAAGGGAGATGGGGCAGAGAGAGGGGCAGGAGAGAGAGGGACAGGAGATAGATGGGACAGAGAAAGGGACAGAAGAGAGATAGGCAGCAGAAAAATGGGACAGTGAGAGGGGCAGGAGAGAGATGGGACAGAGAAAGGGACAGAAGAGAGATAGGCAGCAGAAAAATGGGACAGAGAGAGGGGCAGGAGAGAGATAGACAAAAGAGAGAGGGGCAAAAGGGAGATGGGGCAGAGAGAGGGAGATGGGGCAGAGAGAGGGACATGAGAGAGATGGGACAGAGAGTGGGGCAGGAGATAGATGGGAGAGAGAAAGGGGCAGAAGAGAGATAGGCAGCAGAAAAATGGGACAGAGACTGGGGCGGGAGAGAGATGGACAAGAGAGAGAGGGGCAAAAGGGAGATGGGGCAGAGAGAGGGGCAGGAGAGAGAGGAACAGGAGATAGATGGGACAGAGAAAGGGACAGAAGAGAGATAGGCTGCAGAAAAATGGGACAGTGAGAGGGGCAGGAGAGAGATGGACAAGAGAGAGAGGGGCAAAAGGGAGATGTAAAAGAGAGAGGGGCAAGAGAGAGATTGGGCTGGAGAGACATGTAGCAAAGCTATGGGACAGAGAGAGCAGAAAACATTGGGCATAAGGATGGGGTAGGAGAGATATGGACAAGAGAGAGAGGGATAGAGAGAGAGAGACAGGTGATCGAGAGATGGGGCTGGAGAGATAGGCGGCATAGAGAGGGGACAGGAGAGATAGGGACAGGAACGAGATGGGGGTGAGAGCGGATAGAGAGATGGACAGATAGATAGCTAGAGAGGTAGGAGATACACTATCAGGTACAGGAGAAAGATGGAGAAGGGGAGAAAGGGATCACGGTAAATAGGGTAGAAGGGAGAGAGAGGGAAGGAGAGACAGGTAATGTGCTGGGCAGGGAGTGAGGCTTTATAGATGAAATGGGTGAAAAGATAAGAGGACAGAAATATGGTATGGGGGAGAGTAGATATATGGGGCAGAAAGATGGGGCATGGGAGAGCACAGGCAGGAGGCAGAGAAAGAGATGGTCACAGAGGTGAAGTAATGATGCAGAGGAGAGAGACAGAAGACATCTAGTAGGGCACAGAGTTGGCAAGGATTTGGGTTATGGGACAGGTTGGGGCAGGAGAGCTAGGGGGCAGAGGGATAAGGAAAGAGAGTTGGGATAGGTGTGTATGACAGGTAAAAATGTGGGCTGAGATGTGAGGGGCAAAGAGTTGTGGGCAGTGGAGAATGAAGGCAGAGGGTAGAAGTAGGCATGGACGGATGATAATAATGGGGCAGGCGATAGAAAAGGATTTGTCAGGGATGAGACTGTTCAGGGCAGTGAGGGCTGTAGAGAGATGGGTCTTGGGACCAAGTGGTAGAGAGATAGATCGGGAAAGAGACATGGCATCCAAATGGTGAAGGTGACAGATAGTGGAGAGGAATTAGGGGGCAAGGAGATGGTTAAATGGCCAGAAACGTAAGGGAGGAATTAGATTGACTGAAAAACAATTGGCGAACAGGAAAGGATGTCGGGGAAAGAGATTAAGGAAGAGACAGGAATATAATCAAGGGGGAGATAAAAGGAGATAGAAAGAGAGAGTGATGGAGCAGTAGAGAGATGGAGGCTTTAGGATGATAGTTGAAGGGGAGGATATATGTAAAAGAGATTATTGAAGAAATGGATGAGTAACGGGAGAGAAAAGAGCAAAGGAGACCTGGCCATGGAAAAGAAACGAGTTGAGGGGGATTTGAAAGCAGTTGAAAGCTGAGTGCTAAGAAGAAATAGGAATTTAATTTGTTGTTGTTTAGTAGTTCAGCACGCTAGGCACTCTTGTCAGTCACTGCCCCTCTGAGCTTCCTCAAGCTCATGTTCATTGCTTCAATGACTGCATGTATCCATCTCCGTCTCTGTTGCCCCCTTCTTTGTGTACCTTCAATCTCTCCCAGGAACAGAGACTTCTCTAGGGAATCCTGTCTTCTCGTGATATGGACATTTTTGAGCTTAAGCCTCATGATCAAACCTTTCAGTGAACACTTTGTGTTGATTTCTTGAAGTATTGATTGATTGCATCCTGCAGTCCAAGGGACTTAAGAAAATGGTGGCTAACAAGAGTTGGGGCAAGGCAGATGTAGTGCAGAAGAGAGATGGGGTATGGGAAGACTCATCCAGTAAAGAGCTTATTGGCAGTAAAAAAAAATCAAGGATATGTGGTGGATCAAATATACGCATTATGATTAAAGAAAAATAAAAGATCAGGGATTATGTTTATATGTCCAGTATTTAATTATTATCCACCTTTTTATTTTATTTTTTATGTGTTACTAAAAAATTGACTTAATTATGTCAAAATCCAGCAATGAAACGGGAATAAGGATGAGGCAGTGTAGGTGTGTCACCATCATGCAGAGGACGTTGGTGGAACGGGATGATGATTTTTTCTAGTTGAGCTTAACTAGAAGTGAAAAGAGAGATCAGGTATCCTAGCAATGTGTAGAGTGTTTAGGAGAAAATGCTGCAAATCTCAGACGTGACATCATATTGAGAGTTCAAGGCATTTTTTAGTCTTTTCTGTGCACTACAGGATTTAAATGGAGTGAAGTTTTATTAAAGAAAAGTAAGTACGAAGGCGAGAGAAGAGAGAGCAGAAGGAGACTGAGAAAGAAATAGAGAAAAAGGGAAGATAGAGGACAAGGATGAGAGAAAGAGATACAAAGATATAGAAAGCACAAGAGAAAAGAGAGCTAAGAAGAGGGTGATATACATGTGAGAGAGAAAGAGAGCAAAGAGAAGTGAGAAGGATCGGAGGGCAAAAAGAAAGATATAGAGATAAAGCTATAAAGGGATGAAAGAGGAAGCCAGAGAGAGAGAGAGATAAATAGAAAGAAAGAGCAAAAGACATAATGGAGAAGAGATAAATGGAGAGACATCAAGGGAAGGTCAGTAAATAAATGAGGGAGTGAGAACATGAGAAATGAGAGACGAGGGAGGATAGAAAGATAATAAAGGAAACGGGGAGAAAGACCATGGGATGACAAAGTGGAGAGAAAGGATGAGATAAAAATTAGAGAACCGAAGAGAGAATGATGATGGGCAGATGGAAATTAGAGAGGGGAGTGAGATATATGGATGAAAAGTGGAAGAAACAAGAAAGATATTTGGAGAGAGCAAGTATTGGGGAGACAAAGATAAAAAGGAAGAGGGCAAAATTGAGACATAGATGTATGAGATGTTAAAGGAAGGTAGTGAGTACTAGTGAGCCGTCGAGTCCTTGCGCTTAACCTTGGTGCCCGATTGGTTGAGGGTCAGTGTTACAGACACATCAAATGCTCCTAGACAGAGGTATCTTTCAATTAAAGGCCTCTGTCACCCCAAAATAAAGCTATTTTTTATTTATTCTTAACAAGCGTGAAAACCTGGCTATATGTTGTGTTATTCATTTGTTTCTTTTTTTTTTTCCTTTTTTTTTTTTTCAGGAGACGTAGTAATAAAACCGTACCAAACTGAAAGTTTTTACCTTCTTTTTTAAGTAGTATAGTTATATATTAGTAATAAGAGTTCTCTCCCTTTTCTCCTTATCTTCTTCTATCATTCTTCTTGTTTTCGTATAGGATAAAACATGCACTAACAATTACATATGCCACATATACAAACTTTCATTCTTACTCCCAATAGTATATCTATTTGTTCTTCTCTCCTCCTCGTCTTTCTCATCCTCATTATCAATCAACAATGAGAATGAGAGAAAGGAAAGATATGAGAAAATGAGAAAATTGAGGGATACAAAAGGATTCTACATACTCCTATACCCATTGTCCCTTATAAATATTTCCTTTCTTTTAGCTTTTCTTCGTTACTGCATGTATTTTTCCCAGGTATTCCAATTAATTTTATTTGTATCTCTGGAACCATGAGTGTAATTAGACTTCATCAATTCTTTGTTATAGTTAATTTTATTCAAGACTTCCCTCCATGATGGAATTGTGGGCTTTTTCCAGTATTTCACTAATAAATGTTTAATAGTTAATAAAATATGTGATATCAATAGGTTATCCTTGGGAAAAGTTTTATCTATCTGTAGATGAAATAGAATTACTTCTGGAGAGCACGGACAGTCAATTTTTAGCATTGTTGTTAAGTGACTACAACAATCTTTCCAGAACTTTTGGATTTTTATACATTCCCACCACATATGGGCTGATGTGCCAATTTGGCCACAGCCTTTCCAACATAGTGGGGAGGACATATGATTAAATTTATTAATTGTGGCCGGAGCTAGATACCACTTTTGAGTTAGCTTAAAATATATTTCTTTAAGGGAGCTATTTATCGAGGATTGTTTAATTAATCTTAAGGCTCTTATCCAATCGTGGTCTTCACAATTTAGCTTAAATTCATTTTCCCATTCCTTTACCTTCTCAGATTTTATATAATTCAGACCTTTTTTCCTTATTTTATTAATCTTTGAGATGAGATGAGTCACGTGACCCTTACTTAGAAGTATCTCTATTTCATACGGTTTGTCTACATTTATCAGAGGATAACCCTTGCTTTTTAGTACTTCTGCCATACCTTTATAATTTAACCAAGATATCTTCTCCATGGAATATTTCCTCTGAAATTCTATGTATTTTAATAGGGAGCCTTGACCATATAGATCTATAACATTTTTTAGTCCGGCTTTCTTTAGATGTTCTATAACTTTATTATTGCATCCGTTCTCCAAGATGTCAATTGGAGCTGATAAGGACGGAAAATGGAATAGTCCTAATTTATCTTTGTTTTTACCCCAGAATTTTAGCAATGATCTTATTCCTTTTGGTAGATTACCCCATTTATCTTTTGCATCTTTATATTTTCCCAATAATGATCTAATTGAGGAAGAGCCCACAAGATCTTCTTCTATGTTCATCCAGCATGTATTCCTATTTTTGATATTCATATTGATTATGTGGGATATAGCGATATTTTCACAGACATCTTTAATGTCTGGTGTTCCAATTCCGCCAAGTTCAAAGTTTTTATTAGCTATTATCTTTTTTACTCTCATTTTTTTATTTAAGTAAATAAAACTATCTATTATTTTCTGAATGTTTTTAATAATATAAACTGGTACTTTTTCCGGAATACATCTAAATAGGTATGTTAATTTAGGGATTATACTCATTTTAACGGTAGATATTCAACCTGACCATGAAAGTCTTATATTTCGCCACTCATAGAGTAATAGTCTGATTTCTTTTATTAAATCTGGTATATTGTCTTCTATTATTTTATCATTATGAAACTTAAATCTTATACCTAGATGTACTATACTTCTTTGATGCCAATTGAAGGTGTAGCTATTCTTTAATTTATTTATATCGTCAAAATGTAAACCATTATGGATTATATCAGACTTTAATTGATTTATTTTAAAATATGACACTTTCCCAAATTCAGTCAGTAGTTCCATCAGATTATTGCAAGATTCAACTGGGTCTGTTATAGTAACTATAATATAATCGGCGAATAGCATAACTTTATATTCTATTAGTCCTATTTTTATGCCTCTGATTTTATTGTGGCATCTAATTCTTGAAGCCAATGGTTCTAAAAAGAGTAGAAATAATAACGGAGAAAGAGGACATCCTTGGCGAGTCCCGTTAGAAATTCTAAATTTCTCTGATTGAAAATTTGGGCCTGTTATATATACCGATGATTTTTCATATAGGGCTTTAATTGTTTTAGATACAAAGTTGGTCAGTCCGACCTTCTTTAACACTGCTTCTAGAAATTCCCAGCTGACCCTGTCAAATGCTTTTTCTGCATCTAAAGACAGGATCAGCGTGGGAACTCCCGTTTTTTTCGCTTGAAATATCAGGTCTACTAACCTTCTAGTGTTATCTGATGCCTGACGTCTTTGGACGAAACCAGATTGGTCCATATGTATTAGTTTAGGCAGTATTTTATTAAGCCTACTGGCTATTATTTTTGCATATATTTTTAAATGTATATTTATAAGAGAAATTGGTCTGTATCTTGTAATTTCTTCTGGGTTTTTCCCGGGTTTTAATATGTATATGATTTTTGCCTCAACCATTTCCTCTTCTATTTTCCCTGAGTTTTTAATTTCATTAAACATATCTAAAAGACCTGTTCTAATTTCCTTCCCAAGGAACTTATAAAATAAATGATCAAACCCATCAGGTCCTGGGGCTTTGTTAGAATTAGCCTTTTTTATTACTTCATCTATTTCCTCAGGGGTTATATCTTTATCTAGATAATTGCAGTCCTCAGTATCAATAGTAGGAAGAATTGTTTTATCCAAAAATGTATTTATTCCGTCTCTAATTAAGTTTGACTTGTTTTCTATATTATATAGTGATTTATAAAATTCTGTAATAATTTCTCCTATTTTATCTGGGTGAGTATAGATTTTATTATCTGGTCCCTTAAGACTTAATATCTTTCTTTGATTGGTTTGCTTCTTAAGTTTTTGCGCTAGGTATTTACTTGTTTTATTCGCCAATAGAAAGTGGGTCTGTTGGAATCTCCACATCATAGAGTCTGCCTGACTTTGCAAAGCCTTATTTATTTGATTATTTAGTTTAGTAATTATAATTGTTCCTTCCTTGTTCGGGCATAGTTTATTTATTTTTTGTTGATTATTCATCTCTATGTATAACACTCTTAATGGTTTACCTCTTTCTTTTCTAATGTTGGCCATTTTAGAGATTATTTGACCTCTTATTATAGATTTGTAAGCACACCATAAAGTAACATTTGACTTAACCATATTTCTATTAGTTGTAAAGAATTCTCTTGTTTCTTTCTTTAAGGATTCTAATATTTCCTCATTCTTAAAAATTATTGGATCAATCCTCCATATATTTTTTAAGTGAAAGTTATCTTTTATATCTTCTATAACTAATGATAGAATAGAATGGTCCAACCATGTGGTCACTATTAGGTCAATATTCTTTGATGATCTTAGAGTCTTTATATCTAGAAAAAAGTAATCCAATCTTGAATATGATCTATGGCGGTTAGAAAAGTGAGAATAGTCTTTTTCATATGGATGGAGTATTCTCCAACAATCTAGTAAATCATATTCACCCATCTCTTTATTAAATTCTTTCGATATCTTACTAATTTGATTTATTGTTTTTTTTGTTAGACTTTCCTACTCTGTCATTAATAGGATCCATTATCATATTGAAATCCCCACCTATAATTATCTTCCCTTTTCTAAATGTTGTTAATTCTTTAAGGATTTTTTTTTAAAAAGCTAATCTGATTGGTATTTGGAAAATATAAATTGACTATGGTCATAGACTTGTCATTAATCTGGCCACCCCAGATTATGAATCTCCCTAAGGGATCTATACTTCTGGTCTCCTCTATTATTTTTAACTCATGGCTAAATAGTATGGATACACCTCTAGATTTTTTATTAAATGTGGAATCTACTCTGAAGTTGTATTTTTTATTACCCATATATTCCAATACCTCTTTATTCCAATGTGTTTCCTGTAAAAGTAGTATGTCTGCTTTCATTTTTCTATATTCTTTAAAGGCCGTATTCCTTTTAGAAGGGGAATTTAATCCATGTACATTATGGGATAATATCTTGATCATTTAGGCTTCAATATTTCTTCTTTCTACTTCCCTTGATTTTATTTTTGTTCTATATCTAGTTTTCCCTTTATTATAGATAATATTTTTAAACATTGGGGTTTTCTCCCTATGTATTCTTCCTTCATATCCTTTTACCATTTTCTTTTCAACCTACTATTATTTTTGGGAGATCCAAACATACTCTGATTCATACAGCTAACAAACAAACTCTGAATTGGACTTGATTTTATGTCCATCTTGGTTTTAGGGCATTTATGCCAATATTAGGAAATGTTAGAAGATAAAACATCAGAAATTGGTTGTGAAGTCATGCTATTCCAATACCAAATTTTCATACACCGCAAATATATTCTTTATCAATATCAAAATATAAATTGTCTTATATACATATAAACAATATATTCATAACAATCTTCATATTACTAAACTTAAACTCAGTGGAAGAGAGATAGTTTTGTCATTCCATCATCTTAATCTTTCTTCTGTATATTTCTATTTAGATTATTTCCTTTTTCGCTGACTTTTTCTTAATCTTGCCATTAAGCTTTGTAGACATAACATGATTATTTTATAATAAAAAAAAAAAATCAATATTTAATGACTAAATTCCAAATATTATTGTTAAAATTCATTCTATATACACAATAACCTTTGTGAGTCTTATATCCTCCTTCTTTTCTTTTCACTCTTTTTTCCCCCCTCATATCTATAAAGTGCAATTGTGCTATTATTATAAATCTTTCTTCCCCTAAAAATGTATTTCCTATTGTGATTATATGATATGTGAATCAAAGCTAATATCATATTTTCTTAAATTTTATATAACTTCTATTTGTGACCTTACTAGTGTTTGGAGACTCATATTCCTCTCTAATCCAGAAGTATATTGTAATTTCATTGTTCTACCAGTTCACTTCGTTATTTATTATTTTTCTATAAATCCACTCTATATCAACTTGCAACTTTCATTATTGAGATACCGTGTAAAAAAATTACATATAAATTGTGTCGTGGGTCTTATATCCCCCTTCTTTTCTTTTCTCTCTTTTTCCCCCACCTATCTATAAAGTGCTATTGTGCTATTATTATAAATCCTTCTTAAATTAAAAAATGTGCATATAAATTGTGTCTCTAACAAATAAAGGTTGGAATCAATTTTTAAGAGTCCATTCAGCTTTTTTAAGTAACAGTTTTGGAATTGTTTCTTTGTTTGTTGGCAAGTCCATTTCTATATTCCACTTTTGTAATAGGGATTGTCCTTCTTTTAATGAATCCACTTTATGCCAACTTGCATCTTTCAATATTACGATGCCGTGAGGAAATTTCCATCTGTAAATAATTCCTTCTCTTCTCAGACAAGATGTTATAGATGAGTATTCTTTCCTTTTTATTAATGTCTGTGGTGACAAATCTTGACAGAATTTTAGTTTTTCATAGGGAAAATCTAAAGTTTTTTTTTGATAGATAGCTTGTAATATGGCATCTTTAAATGGAAAAAAATGGATTTTGACAATAACGTCCCTTGATAATGCTTTGTTCGAGCCCTTAGGTAGAGGAATTCTATATACCATTTAAATTTTTTAGTCTTCCTTGGGAAATCGGGCGATTAGTCCGCTTAAAATTTCCTCTACAAATTTCTTCAGCTCTTTATCTGGTATTTTTTCTTCAATTCCTCTTATTCTCAAATTCTTCTTCTTTGATCTGTTCTCCATATAAATGTTTTTATTGGTAAGATCTTCTATTCTATTTTCCAGATTTTGTATGGAATTTAAGAGAATAATATTGTCAGATATTAGCTTATCACATTTCAACTCATTTTCATTTATTCTTATGGAGTTTTCTTGGATTGTTTTTGTATTATCCGCCATCTGTTTTGTTAGCTCTGATGTGATTTTTATTTGGAAATCGTTTAACAAGTCCTTCATTTTGGTATATGTCAGAAGTTCTTCATGGGATTCTTCTCCCCCTTCTATTGATGACTGTCAGGATAGTCCTGAAGATTTATTTATATTTTGTTCCGGTATTGAAGATTCTGCTTGAGGTGTTTCTAGGGGAGTTAATTTGTTTTTTGGGGAGAAAAATTGCAAGTCAGGAGTTTGATTTTTTTCCCCTTACTTTTAGGCTTAGAAGATGTTATATTTTTTATATTCGCCATTTTGTTCTTCCTTTTTCTATACTTTGTGTCTATTGTCTTGATATATCAGTAGTCTTGTACCTTGATGTACTTCCCGGGCTTTGTATCCCTTCTTGGGTCAGGGAGTTGTTTCCCTTGGCCCCTTATTTCAGATTGTTCCAAACAATGATCTATGGTCAGTGATCTTAAAATTAGTCCTTTTCACATAGATATATCGCTTGGCCTGTATACTTGCTCTTCTTCCCCTTGTAATTTAACTCTCTAATGATTTTTAGAAGATTTTTAGAAGATTAATATCCGTTTTCTCATATTGTTATATCAGTCTTCCTCTCCCCTAGGTGTTCTACTTGGTCATATATATAGAACTGTCTGATATTCTTGGGCTCTATGGCCCGTCTCTCATTCGGGGGTAGTTAGAGACAAATATTCTTCTTTATAACTTTATAAGTCTTGCTTTCTCAATTTATGCATATATGGCATATATTGTATTTAGTTACTGTATGTTTGTACTCCAGTGTACTTCCCCTTATAAAGTTCTTGCCAATCACATAAGAAAGAATAGTTTTGTGTTCTTTATATTCTTTCCGGCTTTTAGCCTCTATCTTTACAGGGAAATTATAAATGATATATTTTCTTAGCAAAAAATATCTGGGAGTGTGGCTGCTCTTCTAATGATGGTGTCCAGACTATGTCCTCCGTCTCTGTAAGAGAATTAGCTTTTATCCCATCTTTCAGACAGGGGGATTACTTTGCATGGCAGAGAGTAATAAAGAGCAGCATTTCTAGTAATAGCATCCAGTTTATATGCTTCTGTTACTATTTATGGGAGATATTTTTCTTATTACTGTGTCATATATCTCTTTCCTTCGTCCCATACGATATCTTGTACATCATGATTTTTGCAGTTTATAAAGGGTCTGTATTTCTAATAACGCTGTGGCTTAATGTTTTCCCCAGTCTGTATGTCCCGTTGTAATTATACTGACATACCTTATTAGCTTCTTTCACAGCCTGGTCCTGCCATCAGCGTTTCAGTCAGATCCCTCTTGGTGTAGAGTCATCTCTATTTGCCTCTATTCGTCTCCCCTGGCTTGTGCCAGCCACACTCACCCTTAAGCTCAGTTTCCCATATGATCGGCAGACTTTCTTATATATGTGCTGCGACTTCAGCTTTACAGTCAGTACGTCATTACTTCCATGTGAGGTTCAGACGCAGCCAGCATATGCCGTCCAGCATGTCCACCACCCGGTTAGTATGTCCGGTAGACGCGTATCCTTGCAGCGCTTCTGCTCATGACTTCCTGACTCTCCTACCACAGGCTCATTTTCGCGCCTGTGGACTGTCCATTTCCGGTACCCTATTATTCATTTGTTTCTAAAGTGAATCAATCCTGAGAAATTCCATGTTGGTGCTGCTGTATTTATATGCAAATGAGCATCTCATGCATAATAATTAGTTGTTTTATTGTGCTAATTAGGATGACGGTCTGCTTGTTTGTCACTGTAGTGGCCAAAATAAAGACATGCAATTTTTTGGGCAGTTAAACCCCTTTCCCTCCATGCTCATTAGTATACCAAGGCGCACATTAGCATATTGAGCTTAATCAATTGTAAGTATTATATACTGTAAAGAAAAACAGCTAGTACAATGTATACAACGGTGGATTTATCTCCAATCGCTTGGTGGCAAGTCCTGACACAGCACTATACCTGCAGAATATTCTTAATATATTGCCTGAAAATAAATACTTAAGAGAAAATTAAGCGTAAGAAGCCAAGTTATGTATAAATTGCCAAAATAAGGACATATAGTGATCCCAATGTATTCATCCTTCATGATAATACTGTATGTACATCAATGCCAGATATCCATGGTATGACTCATATACAGATTTTCACTATTCATAAATATACTAGTTTTAATCCCCACAGTCAGTATTCCTCTCTATAGAGGGAGTTATATATGTGATGTTCAGGACATACAGTAGTTTCTTATTGGAAATAGATGGCTAATGTCCTTTCTAATGCCAGAAACCTTCCAATCCCCTTCAGATGATTCCTGGGGATCCCTTTCGTGGATATGTATTTCTGCTGGCGTATAGTCTGCTGCTCCTTCAAATAGTCACGGTCACCACGGGACTTATATGAAACACAAGAGGGTATAGAGGGGAGAGAAGCGCAACACCATATCCTAGTGCAGATAAACACAAATTTAGTGATTGGAGATAAAATATACAAATCAATGCACTCACATTTGTCTACCTCATGAACCGAGGTAAGTTATTCCGACTCTTGGATATCCACTTGCATGGTGGTCCACGTCACAGCTAGAACAGATGGGATGCAAGCACAAATATCAAAAACAATCTTGTTAACTATGATGATAAGTAAGAGTGTGTATGGGTTCTTGTACCTTAAAACACAGTTGGGAGTCCACTATGATGGAAGATCTCCACCTGGAGAACAAATCTCCCTGGTTAGTAAGTAATGGTATAATGACTCCAAAGTGGATTCTGTGTTCTGGTACAGAGTAATTGTTCCCCCTTAACACACTATTGTTACTTACATAGTTACATAGTTACATAGTATTTAAGGTTGAAAAAAGACTTTCAGTCCATCAAGTTCAACCTTTTAAGATCTCCTCTGATCTGCAATATGAGGATTAACTATTAATTCATTAGTTGTTAATTAATTATTAATCAATTATTTAATGTTTTTTTTTATTTTTTTTATTATTAATTAGTCCAGAGGAAGGCAAATAGAAAAAAAAAAAAAACACAAGCGAGACTTAGCCAATTGTCTCAAAGGGAAATGTAAAAAATTTGGATCAATACTGTCTCTCTAATTATCCATGATAACCCTGAATACCCTTTTTAATTAGAAATAAATCTAGTCCCCTTTTAAAGTTATCTATCGAATCCGCTGTCACCACCTCCTCTGGTAGAGAATTCCACAGATTAACCACCCTTACTGTGAAGAACCCTTTTCTTTCTTTAAGGTGGAATATTTTTACTTCTACCCTCAAAGGGTGTCCTCTTGTCAGTTGAAAACCTCTTGGCACAAAAAGCTCCCTTGACAAATCTTTATACTGACCCTGGATGTATTTATATAAGGTAATCATATCTCCTCTTAGATGCCTTTTTTTCTAGAGAAAATAACTTTAATTTGGTTAGTCTTTCTTCATAACTTAGCCCCTCCGTTCCCCTTATTAGTTTTGTTGCCCTTCTCTGTACCTTTTCCAGCTCTAAAATGTCCTTTATATGAAGTGGTGGCCAAAATTGTCCTCCATATTCCAAATGAGGGCGTACTAGAGATTTGTATAGTGGCAGAATTATATTTGCTTCCCTGGCTTCTATACCTTTCTTAATACATGCTAATATTTTATTTGCCTTTGCAGCTGCTGCTTGGCTTTGAGCACTGTTACCTAGGTGGTTGTCCACAAGCACTCCCAAATCCCTTTCAATATCTGATGCACCTAGATTTGCTCCATTAAGATTATAAATTGCATGGCTATTTTTTCTTCCCAGATGCATAACTTTACATTTATTCGTATTAAATCTCATCTGCCATTTAGATGCCCATTCCTCAATTTTATGTAAATCCCTTTGGAGGGAAAGCACATCATTATCTGATTTAATTACCTTGCACAACTTTGTGTCATCAGCGAAAATGGAGACCCCACACTCCAATCCTACCTCTAAGTCATTAATAAATATGTTAAAAAGGAGAGGACCTAATACTGAACCCTGAGGAACCCCACTTACCACATTAGTCAAATTGGAGTATGATCCATTTACAACAACCCTTTGCTTCCTGTCTTTTAGCCAGCTCTCAATCCATGAGCAGATATTTACTGCAATTCCTGTATCCCTTAGTTTGCCCAATAGTCTCCCATGTGGCACTGTATCAAAAGCCTTTGCAAAATCCAAAAAAGACTACATCCACTGAGTTGCCTTGATCCAGGTTCTTACTAACCTCCTCATAGAAACTAATTAGATTTGTTTGACATGACCTATCCCTCATAAATCCATGTTGACTCCTACTTATAATCCTGTTCAAATAGACATGTTCTTGTATATTATCCCTTATTAACCCTTCTAAAAGTTTCCCCACTACAGAAGTGAGGCTCACTGGTCTATAATTCCCCGGATTTCCTCTTGCTCCCTTTCTCAAATATAGGTATAACATCAGCTTTTCTCCAGTCATCTGGTAAAGACCCTGTGTTGAGTGAATCTTGAAAAATTAAATATAATGGTTTGGCTATTACAGAGCCCAGTTCCCTTAGTACCCTTGGATGTATTCCATCAGGACCCGGGGCTTTATTAACATTTATTTTTTCCAACCTCTTTTGGATTACTTCCTGTGTTAACCAATTATTTGGCAATGGTAGTGTCCCAACCACTTGTACCTCCCTTGGGTATACCGAAGAAAAGAACCTATTTAGCTCATCTGCCTTTTCCTGGTCACTAATTATCAGATGGCCTGTGTCACATTGTAATGTCCCTATAGCTTCCTTCCTCGCCTTCTTCCCATTAATATACTTAAAAAATATTTTAGGGTTAGTCTTACTCTCTTTTGCAATTAATTTTTCATTTTCTATCATAAATAGTATAACACACAACACAAAACGCATTAGTGCTCAACACCAATGGTGGGCAAAGTATAATATATATAAAATAATATAAATAATAGTATCAAACGCGTTTCACTTCAAAACAGAAGCTTTCTCAATGATATAAAAACAATCAGTAAAACAATATATATACACATGCAAAACTGGGACATATATACAATCTCACTTTCTACTGGGGCAAATTCAGTATATCCAGTAGTGCAATGTATAGGCAGTTCTTAATGCTCTTTAAAAAGAAATCAACTTCCTGTTGTAATGACAAAGTCCCTTTAAGGAAAAGGAAGAACATAGTGTAATCCATATAAACAATTTATATTAAGAACTGGTACAACAGTGCACTTATCATATAATAAATAGTTTAAGCAATTCCAGTGTCCACAAATTATATGTCCTTTTGGAGCCAAAGATGCTTAAATGTTAGTTAATAATTTATATAGCCATTTGATTTATGAATATATAAGATGAGAAAAAGGTGTATCTATTGTTATAAATATATAAATGTATTATAAAGTACTACATATGATAAGCTGTAAGGGGATGTGCAAATCAACTGCAGCTTCTACGCGCTTTGCCGCTTGTACAATTTTTTTCAGGGAACTGATCTGTTGTATTTGCGACCACATTTTTAAGATCAAATATCTGTCCCTCTGTCATAATTAAAATGGCCACTCATACCTCTAAATTGAATTTAATTAATTAGATGTGTGTTGCTAATTGAAATATTTATGCTTTTCAAAACATTGGGTCCCGATTCACATTTTAGGTAAAACATCACTAAGATCATCAAAGTCAATATATTTAGCCAAAATAATACTGATTCCTAAACCGGGGAAAGACCCATCCCAATGTGCTAGCTATAGACCAATATCTCTGATCAACACAGATTTAAAAATATACACCAATATCTTAGCGTCAAGACTAGCGAATCTGTTACCTGAAGTGGTACATCCAGACGAAGTAGGGTTCATTAAGGGGAGAGAAGCGCCAGACAATACCAGAAAAATTGTTGACCTTATTGACATAACCAAAAGTAATGAAGGCCGCGCTATGTTGTTGGCGCTTGATGCCGAGAAGGCATTTGATAGGTTAGATTGGACATTTATGAACGCCACACTGAACAAATTCGGAATTCCGGAAGGTTTTCTGCGAAGCATCGCGACATTATACTCAGAACCAACCGCACAAGTTACATACCAAGGATACAATTCACTAAAATTCAACATCACAAGGGGGACAAGACAGGGGTGCCCTCTATCACCATTGCTGTTCGCCCTCAGTATAGAGCCCCTAGCAATTGCCATTCGTCAGCACACTGACATATCGGGTATACGGGTCGGCCCGACAGATCATAAAATTAGCCTTTTTGCCGATGACATCCTACTAACAATATCAAACCCCCTGGTTAGTCTACCTAATCTATTCAAACTTTTGTCTAAATTTGGCCCACTGTCAGGATTCAAAATTAACACAAGTAAAAGCATAGCCCTTAATATATCACTTCCTCCCACCACGGAAAAACTACTAGCCAATAACTTCCCAATAAAATGGGCCCCGAATTCTATCAACTACCTAGGCATACAAATTACAAAATCAACTAAGACCCTATATGAAGCAAACTACCCAACCCTCATTAAACAATTAACTAGGGACCTGCACAGGTGGTCAGAACTAAAGATTTCGTGGTTAGGAAAGCTACATGCCGTCAAAATGAACGTACTCCCCAAACTGCTCTACCTTTTTCGGACCTTACCTATCTCGATTGTAGCGATAGATTTGAAAAAAATACAGAAATTACTAATGAGTTTTCTGTGGAACAATAAAAAACCTAGAATAAACAGAGAAACAACTACTGCGACTAAGAAGGATGGTGGGCTCGGATTTCCAGACATTTCCAGGTACTTTAAAGCTGCTAGATTAGCACAACTAGTTAAGTGGTATGTCAGGGACTCCCCCCCGGTATGGGTTCAATTAGAAAAACACATACTAGGGTCCAATGATTTAATCATGCGTCAGTTACTATGGCTCTCAACCCAGCAGGGCTTCAAGCTTTCCCCCAATCAATTCCATCAAGTGTGAGGCATTCAATTTCCCTATGGAAAGATATAAATAAGAGGAACAGGCTACTTGCCCAGAGTCAGGGCTCAGCCCCTTATGGCCACTGTCAACTAACCCCAAAATAAACTCTAATGCTCAATACAGATGGTGGATTGATAATAATTGCTCAATTGCGGCAGATTTACCGGTTGTTAATCAAAAATGGTCCACCACCGCATTCTTAGAAGACAAACCCCTTCCTCCGGGGGAATGGCTTAACCTAATCGCTATAAACCAAAGATTAAATCACATCACTAAGAATAAAGGAGGGCAAAATATATCCTTATTCGAAAAATGTTGCATTAAATTCCCGGGAGGGAAAGGAAACATCTCCATAATATATAACCATTTAAGCGAGTTAGTCACTCCCCCTAAATTACACTATGAATCAGCATGGGAAGCTGACCTCAACATAAATTTAGACAGAGACCAATGGAATAGTATTCGGAAACAAGCCAAAAACACATCACTTAACGTAATTGTCATGAATCACCCAGGGGCCATATTGGATTTGGCGTGAACTATGCTGGGGCCATCTTGAGACTGGCAGCAGTGGCCTATATTCGGACTGGACTGTTATATACCAATCGCCACCATCTGTATATTGTGTTATGGGGGATAATATGTTAGTGTTATATTGTATATTGTATTGGGGAGTGATAGTTATGTTTTAATTAGTCAACCCTCCCCCATTGTATAAACTCTCAGTCAGGAGTTGGCCATATGGTCTTTAGAGTAAACAAGATAAACCTCACAGGGTGTCGCCAGAACCTAAACAAAGAGATTTGCCAGACAGCCAGGCACCTAGATAACAATGGGGGGGCCTAGGAGCAAACAGGAAGTTTCCCCTGGGACCGCCTGGGTCAGAATGAGCTTGGTTGCCACGCCTGGGGTTGGCCCAGGGGAGGGGTCTGGTGGTTCCCATAGCCTCCCTCTACTACATTGGACAGAGGTAATTAGGTTACTGTAGAGGTTATCCTATTGGCCAGAGAGAGGGGGATGAGGGTTTGACTAAAGGTAGCCACTCCCTATAATGTGTTGTGCAAGGTTTTAAATATGCTGTTCTAAAATAAAACTTGGTTCATAATTTTCATCAAGACTTTGTGTGCAGATGTATTATTTACCCGGGGACATATGCTTGCAGTAAGATTCGTCAGACTTACTGTCAATATTGCTCAGTCTAAACCAAGGGCTGAGACATGCTGTTCCTGTAATCAAAACGGCTCCAAGGTCCAGAGTAACCCAAATCAAGTCAGCAGACCCCAGCCAGAGAGTGGGTCGTGATAGTAATTATGAAAGAAAACTCCTATAAAGTTATTATGAGGTGGTACCTAACCCCAGTAAGAATGCACATAGGGAACCAGACAATTAGTGACATATGCGAAAGGGGCTGCAACCAAAAAGGGACTCTAATCCATAAATTATGGGAATGCCCTATGATTAGACACACATGGGTGGACACCTACAAAACCCTGGAGAAACTATGGGGTCAATGCTATCCCATGAGACCAGAAGAGGCCATCCTGGGATTACCGGTAGAAGGGATGTCCAACTCAGAACAATTCCTAACTAACCAAATTTTCCTAGCAGTTAGGATAGTAGTAGCCGCCCATTGGAAATCACCCACTCCAACATTTGAAGTAGTCTTAAACAAAATTGAGTTTGTTCGATCCATGAGCGTTTTGTCCGCAGAGGTTGACCATAACTACAAGCGCTGGGCCTCCTGCTGGGCCGCCTGGGAGACAAGACGAGGCAGATGAATAGGGTGAGTGACACTTCTCCCTACAAAGGAGCTATTAAGGGATCCATAGTAGTAGTGGTCTTAATTTACCCAACATCATTAGCCCACACAGTAACCTAAACACAGAATAATCTTTCTATTAGATGCTACCAACCAAGCTCAAAACAACAGTTGGTCAGGAATCCAAGTTCATCACATTTTTCCCATAGTTATGGGACTTCATTAAATATAGTTTTCTCGTTAGCCTTAAGTTATTTAAAAGCTAGTATCAGCTATTATAATACCAGAAAAACGGAAAAGGGAGAGGAGTTTTGGACAGGCAGAGGACACACTGGAAACCAAATATGTGAAATACGTTTATTGTTAATTCCTATTTATCACTTCTAATGTTTTTGGTGTACTATGTTATATGTCTGACCTGTCTAATAAAAATCAATAAAAAAAAAAAAAAAAAAAAAAAAGTCAATATATTTGTCTGTACATTTGCCCTATCTTAGAGCGTCTGTAGTATTTGGAGGAAGTGCAGATCATACTACTAGAATATAAAAACACCGATCTTTCATGGTATAGATTTTGTAAATATTCAGCACCCATAGCCATGGTGGAGCATCTTTAGACTGGGTTTAATAATGGATTAATTCAGCATCCATAGCCATGATGGACCATCTTTAGACTGGGTTTAATAATGGATTAATTCACCATCCATAGCTATGATGGACCATCTTTAGACTGGGTTTAACAATGAGTTACTTCAGCACCCATAGCCATAGTGGAGCATCTTTAGACTGGGTTTAATATTGGATTAATTCAGCAAACATAGCCATGGTGGGCCATCTTTAGACTGGGTTTAACAATGAATTAATGCAGCATCCTTAGCCATGGCGAACCATCTTTGGATTGGGTTAAACAATAAAGAACTTCAGCATCCATAGCCATGGTGAACCATCTTTAGACTGGGTTAAACAATGAAGTACTTCAGCATCCATAGTGATGGTGAACCATATTTAGATTGGGTTTATCATTGGATTAATTCAGCATCCATAGCCATGGTGAACCATCTTTAGACTGGGTTTAACAATGATGTACTTAAGCATCCATAGTGATGGTGAACCATATTTAGATTGGGTTTATCATTGGATTAATTCAGCATCCATAGCCATGGTGAACCATCTTTAGACTGGGTTTAACAATTATGTACTTAAGCATCCATAGTGATGGTGAACCATATTTATATTGGGTTTATCATTGGATTAATTCAGTATCCATAGTCATGGTGGACCATCTTTAGATATCCATAGTCATGGTGGACCATTTTAAGACTGGGTTTAACAATGAAGTACTTAAGCATCCATAGCCATGGTGGGCCATCTTTTGACTGAGTTTAACATGAATTAATTGAGCACCCATAGCCATGATGGACCATCTTTAGACTGGTTTTTACAATTAACTAATTCAGTATCCATAGCCATGGTGGACCCTCTTTAGATTTGCTTTAAGAACGGATTAATTCATTTTAATTGTCTGCTGTCTCTTACGTGTCAATGTATTTCTGTAGAGCATCGCTACAAGTGTGACCCTCCTGTCCTAGAGGACACTTACAGATTAACTCTTCCCTGCCAGTGTGAATACCAGAACAATTAATGTCCAGAGAGGGTGACAGGAGGTTAATATAACCAGCTCCTCTTCCGGTCAGTGGCTAGGACCAGTGAAAGCTGCTGCTGAGCTGGTTTCCCTAAATGACTTGTCTTCAGAGCACTTAACTAATTAGCTGAGACATACACCAACATTAAAGCCCTGACAGTTCCTGCCAATGACTGGTATTAATTAAAGTATAACCTGGAGCAGTTAAATGACTGGGCCTTCTGCAGACTCCCCTGCACGTGGCTCGACGTATCCACTCACATGAGGGAAGATCTGACGGTATAAGGGATTATAAAACTGGTGAAAGGTGTTTAATTAAAGGAGAAATGTAGTTAGGGAAAAACATCATGTTTGTGAAGAATGTAACATTAGCAGCGGTTTTGGCCATGAGAATAAAACTTGTTTTAGAGAAAATCTAAACTGTCACTCAAAGTCCAAGTTGTCACTCACAATATAGGTCTTCATGCACAGTCCAAGCTGTAAGTCATACCCAATGATGCCACTCTCAGCCCAAGCTGCCACTCTTAGTCCAGGCTGTCACTCATATTTCAATCTGTCACTCACAGTCCAACAGCCACTCAAGCCTGTTATTTTTGCCAATATACTGTTATATTAGTCACTAAACAAGATATTCTTTGCAATATAAAGGAAATTTGACGCAGCAACATATTAATTAGCAGAAAATTAAAATAAGGGTGTGATGGAGGAACTTAGTGCTGCTGATTATTCTCCTCAGCTTAGCTCCGGATCTTCAGTCCCCTGTACTGATATTTTGTAGTGCCTGGGGTCCCGTGACATAATGCAGATGATTGCACTGCTGGGGGCCAGAGACATATCACAGAGCATCACATTATTACAGTATTGTAGAACATTGCATTGCATAGGATTAAAGGCATTCAGCAGAGTATTGCACTCCGGTGACATGCTGTTTTAGTTCTGGGGCTAATGACGTTCTACAGAGCATCACACAACAAGGAGCAGTGACATACTGCAGAGCATCACACAACAAGGAGCAGTGACATACTGCAGAGCATCACACTGCTGATCATCAGGGACATTTACAACACTGCACAACTTAAGCACAGTGGCATACTGCAGAGCACTGCACGTCTAGCACAATGCAGAGCATTGCACGTTTGGCAATATTCAGTTATGGATGCAGGGAGGTGGGGTTGTTTTCTACTCCTCTGTCCTGACCTATTACAGGAAATCGAGGGGCATAGAGTCCTCTCTGGATTGTTATCTTCATTCTTTTAAATGCAAAGCATGATTATAAAACACAGACATGTGGCTCTACACGAGTTCTTGTTTACCCTTCTTCTTTCAAGTCACTCTTTCGGCTAACATATGTCATATCATTTATTTTGTGTGGATTTACTGTTATTTTTGTTTAAATTAATGCAATTTGTTTTCCAAGATCTGTAATGTATAACACATGTTCTTTTATAAGCACACTAGAAAATATTGGATGACAGAAGTCCTTTAAATGGGAAATAAGCAACGATGGAACAAATCTAGGTGTATCAGATATTGAAAGGGATTTGGGAGTGCTTGTGGACAACCACCTAGGTAACAGTGCTCAAAGCCAAGCAGCAGCTGCAAAGGCAAATAAAATATTAGCATGTATTAAGAAGGGTATAGAAGCCAGGGAAGCAAATATAATTCTGCCACTATACAAATCTCTAGTATGCCCTGATTTGGAATATGGAGGACAATTTTAGGCTTCACTTCATAAAAAGGACATTTTAGAGCTGGGAAAGGTACAGAGAAGGGCAACAAAACTAATAAGGGGAATGGAGGGGCTAAGTTATGAAGAAAGACTAACCAAATGACACTTATTTACTCTAGAAAAAAGGCGTCTAAGAGGAGATATGATTACCTTATATAAATACATCCAGGGTCAGTATAAAGATTTGTCACGGGAGCTTTTTGTGCCAAGAGGTTTTCAACTGACAAGAGGACATCCCTTGAGGTTAGAAGAAAAAAAGATTCCACTTTAAAGAAAGAAAAGGGTTAATCACATTAATCTGTGAATTTCTCTACCAAAGGAGGTGGTGAAAGTGGATCTGATAGATATTTTTAAAAAGCGATTGTATATATTTATGAATAAAAAGGGCAATTAGGCTTATCCTAGATAACAAGAGGAGGAGTATTGATCCAGTGAGTAATCTGATTGATTTAGGGTCAGTAAGGAGATAATTGACAATGCTTCAAAGTATTTTTGTTTTGATTTTTGCTGTCCTCTGGGTCAATTAAAAATAAATACATATTACAGGGAACAGAGGAGATCTGAAAAAGATCTGAAAAGGTTACATTGGTGGACTAAAGGTTTTTTTTCAACGATAATTACTATGTTACTATGAAGAAATGAATGTCTACAAGAAAAAAAAAAATCTTAAATCTGTATTAAGTTTTCTATAATTCTGTGGATCTATAAACATTTTGCCGTTATACATTAAAGAGACTTGGAATTTGTCAGTGCCGAATAATTTGCTCCTCATTTGGAGCTATTTTAATTGTTTTAGAATTTGATTTAATGCTGCAGTGTTAGCTTTTACAGTGTTCAAACTGTTTGTTTACCCTGAGCAGGAGTCGGCTGCACCTCACATTACATTAAGCATATATAGACATTATCTCATGTGTGGAAAGGACAATACACTATAAGTGCCCTCTTAAAGCTTTAATGCAGTCTTTAATAATCTTACATTTTTGTTTGCAGCAAGGAGAGTTTATTGTCATTTGCAGGGTGCTTCAATTTTTTGTCCTTGCAGAAAATGCGGAGAGCCATCAGAGCAGTTTTGAACATTATATGGGTAATATAAAAACTTCTATACGTTTTTTGTTTTTTTTTGCTTGGTTTTCAGTGCTATGTTTAGTAAGGTAGAGATGTATTGGTGGGCTACATTTCCATTTCAAAGCTCGCTGTGAATACTGGGAAGGTCTCTGGTGTTGAATCACTGATGATTTTACAGGTAAAGAGGGCCGAGGACAAAGCTGAGAGCTGTTACATCAAGCTTGAGCTTGCAGTGTCCAATTAAATATAATTAAGTTACAATGTCAGTCTCTGGCCCCCTTCATGTGGTCACATCAGATTTTCAGGTCACATGCACATAGAGAAAGTGTCCCTTCTTCTCACTCACATAGTCCGACTTTTGATCTTTTCAGGACAAAGGACACTTCTTCTCTGCTAATAGGTTGATTCAATATTCCATCACAAATCCCATTTGGGTAATTTTTTAAGCTCTGGGTACGGCTCGTGTGGCGCTGGACAGATAATGTCTTTGCAAGATTTGGCCAACAGTCCATTGGTCACACTCCGGTTATATCATGCCTTGCATTTGTTCTATATTTCTAATATGCTGTCCTTTGGTGTCTATATCAATGTAACAATATGTATATTGTCTGAGCATCTGACATACAACATTGGTCTTAGAGTGAGTTGGATGGATCCCATCATTTGGTTGACATGACTTTAACTAAACAGTATATCATATCCGTCTTGTAAGACAAGATGCCAGTTAGTAGGTGTACATACCATCTGGTTAGACAAGATGCCAGGTGAAAGGTGTAGGTGCCCTCTGGTTAGACAAGATGCCAGGTGATAGGTGTAGGTGCCCTCTGGTTAGACAAGATTGGCATACAGTTTAAGTGGAGAGATATGCAGCTCTCATCTCCAAGTATACCCCAAGCCCCCCTTCATCCTGCTCTTTCATCCTCAATAATAAACGTTTCCCTTTCCTGTCTACAGGACTTCTCAGGTGCTGCTCCTGCCCATTGAAATACCTAAGCTTTCAGACACTTTTTCAGAGCTTTACATGGTATTTAAAATCCACCTTTTGAATAAAGCTTATTACCTACAGCCCTCACTCTTACAATTGGTATTACGTATAGATATAATCTATCCTGCTAATTCATTATTCTCCACAGCTAGTTCTTCCAACCCACTGTTGGTTACTCAACTTCCTGGATCCTTGTCAAACCATCTCCATTATTGGTTACTCATCTCCCTAACTCAGTGCCCAACATCTCCATTATTGGTTACTCATTTTCCCCACTCCTTGCCCAACATCTCCATTATTGGTTACTCATCTCCCCCACTCCTTGCCCCAAATCTCCATTATTGGTTACTCATCATCCCAACTCCTTGCCCCACATCTCCATTATCGGTTACTCATTTTCCCCACTCCTTGCCCAACATCTCCATTATTGGTTACTCATCTCCCCCACTCCTTGCCAAACATCTCCATTATTGGTTACTCATCTCCCCCACTCCTTGCCCCACATCTCCATTATCGGTTACTCATTTTCCCCACTCCTTGCCCAACATCTCCATTATTGGTTACTCATCTCCACCACTCCTTGCCCCAAATCTCCATTATTGGTTACTCATCAACCCCACTCCTTGCCCCACATCTCCATTATCGGTTACTCATTTTCCCCAATCCTTGCCCAAAATCTCCATTATTGGTTACTCATCATCACCACTCCTTGCCAAACATCTCCATTATTGGTTACTCATCTCCCCCACTCCTTGCCCCACATCTCCATTATCGGTTACTCATTTTCCCCACTCCTTGCCCCACATCTCCATTATCGGTTACTCATTTCCCCCACTCCTTGACCAACATCTCCATTATTGGTTACTCACCCCCCACCCCCACTCCCTGCCCCACATCTCCATTATTGGCTATTCATTATCCCCACTCCTTGCCCCACATCTCCATTATTGGTTACACATCTCCCCCACTCCTTGTTCATATAGCTCCAAGCAGCCTTAATTCTTACTCTAACAACATGTGTTCCTATATTGTTATGTGTCACAAATTCTTTATATTCAGAATATTTTCCCCTTTTCTATAGAGCTTTGAAAATGGTGGTGGTATATAAATGAAGACTAATAATAATTACATTTATTGCGTAAAAATTGGGATACAAATGTCATTGTCTTGATATGAAATTCAATCTCTTACTCACTAAATAAAAAATATTAAAATAAGAGGGAAATAATTATGATTTGAACATAACAGAGGTCCAATGTACAATTAAATAAATGTATATGTTTAAAACCTTTGAGTTTAACTAAGAGCATAATAAAGTAATTAAGCCTGTTTTTGTTTTCAATATTTTTTATTGCCACATACATAAGTATTACATATATATTCTCCGAAGTATGATTCATATAGTTATGCTGTGACAACTCCTACAACATTTTCTGTTTTTGTAGCTAACAACCCATATGAATAAATGAATGAGCAAATATAGCATTGTTAATAGTTTTAAATGATCAAATCCATCTACATTGCCATTTTGGCTTACGAAAAATAGTATTCCAAACCACAGGGACTGCTTTGAACTTTAGCTTGCTAAAATAAAAAAAATAGTTTTGATTCTCTTAAGTTTAAGACTTTCAAACCCCCTGTAACAATAGAACAGAAGAATAACATAAAAAGAATAAAGAATAAAGGAATTAAACATTTGAACGAGATAGACTAATACCTTTTAAAGAAAAAGCAGAGATTAACTCAAGACATTAGCAATCCTGAGTTTGCACTCAGTGCTTACCATTGATTTCCTAAATCCTGTTCTGGAGTCCAGGGCCCACCAGTGTTTGTAAAAACTTTTTGATGAGGGGTTTAGTATTATTATATCTCTAAGTTGGAGAATGTTGTGTATGTGTCAGCAAGTAAATGTGTCAATCTTTCATATATCATTATATAGTTCAGTTTGTTAACTATTTCCAGTGGATGTTTTCCATTTTTTAGCAAAATTTTTTTTTGACGATAGCATAAGGAATTGAAGCCATTTATTTAGATTTTTATTTATTTGGGGGATAAAGGTGCCTAATAAGCATAGATCTACTGAAGGACGAATTTCCAATGCTAAACTAGTAATCTTAGTTCACATTTTTTGAGCAAAAAATAAATGTTGACAAATCTGCTTTATCTTGGGATGTTACTTTAGTGGAAGTGTTTGTATGAGAATGGCGATTTCATTTGTGGAGAGCTTTAGTCGCATCTATTGGTCCTGAGAACATATCTACTAGGAATCAGGAACAAAGAAAGATGAGAGCAACCTAATAATGTAAACACATCACTACCATTAGTCATACCTATAGATACACTATTGATGAATTTATAGGTATATGGAAGCTTCCTTATTTTAATCTTTTTACTAATCTAACACATCCCCCTCTGGATCACTACCTTGGTGTGGAGAAGGGGCTTGTGTACATCAATGAAGCTGTGAGCTATATCATGTAGGGTCACCCAAGATGGGCAGGTCATAAAAGAGAGGTCAATCCACTGGAGAAGGAAGTGACAACCCACTCCAGTATCTTTGCCAAGAAAGCCTTATGGATAAGCACAACCAGAGACATAACAATATGTGACTTGCGTGCTGCGGTCTATAGGTTCACAGAGAGTCAGACATGACTGAATGACATACATACTTTGTGATCAAGGCTTAACAATATTAACACATTCCAAAGGATGGAGGGCCCTGTCTTTGAGCTTAGAATCCAGTGTCCATAGCGCTTTCCCCAAAGTACCGTGCAAGATTGAAAACTCAATCTAAATGTTTTGGGTGTGGTACAGGAGGGTGAAAAATGCCGTGTGCACGTTAAGGAGGCAGCTTATAGGCTTCTTTAAATAGGTGTGTTTTTAGTGAGGTTTTGAAGTATTTGAAGCAGGAGGATAATCTGGTGGAGCGAGGCAAGGAGTTCCAGAGAATAGGGGCAGCACAAGAAAAGTCCTGAAGGCAGGAGTGAGAGGATGTGATGAGAGAGGAGGAAAGAGGAAGGTCGTTAGCATAGCGAAGAGGGCAGGTGGGGGAATACTTGGAGATGAGAGCAGAGATATAAGGGGTGCAATGTTGTTGAGGGCTTTGTAAGTTAGGATCATCATTTTTAAACTGTAGCACTTAGCTGATGAGCGCCTCGCGAAGCAAGGTGAGCCATTAAAATATGAGACGCAGGACTTAGAAAAAAAAAATTATGAGACACAAAAATTCCTGAGATTAGTGCCCGAACCAAAAACCCACTAAATACACCAAAAAAAATCCACAAACATCACTCACAGACAGCATGGGGCAACAGCCAGGACGTCTGTGAGTGAGGTGGAACGCAAATTTCACTCAATTTAGACGATTTTCGCCACACGAAAATCGCCTAAGCGAGAAAAAAAATGGCAGACAAAAAAATGTAAACAAGGCTACACGAACCTGGACTGCGCAAAACACTGCAAACCGCGTAGCACTTTACACATCACACTACGACCTACAAAATACACTATTACAAAAGCCGGAAAATACTCACAAGACGCGTACCACTTTAATAACAATCCGAATATACAATGCCGCTTTACACAATATACCAACGGCTTTACCTCGCGCACGCAGCCTGTTTAGATGCGCACTTGGAATATTCATTACACTTTATATGCAGGGCACTAACACTCACAATGTATAGTCTATGCAGACGCAAAATACAAACAGATTGTTACCTCTTCAGCCTATTGCTTGCTGCATATGTCAATTAAAAATAATTAAACTATATAATTTATTGCATAAATAATTAATTCTTACTTAATTATTCATTAACTACATATACATAGAAATATATATCTCTCGCAGAGGACCAAAAGTACAAGACAGGAGAGGCTCGCAATGAGCGCCGAAGGTCCTCACAGTACAAAACGGTTTCAATTATGTCATTTTTGACGGGCAAGTCGCTAGTATTACTTATATTTAATTAGTGATAACGACTCAAAGATAAATGTTCACATACTACTAGCCCTAGTTAAGTAGCACTGAGCCTCTGTTATTTATGTAAAGTGGTTCCAAAAATATATTTATGTTTGAAAAATTAAAATATTAATCAGGCAAAGCTAATTTTTAATTAGAAGAAATAAATGTTGATGATTCTGCTGGTCACAGGAGGCATTGCATTGTTTGCATGTATGAGAGGAGCAGGGTGTGCAGTTTAACTTGCATTATCTCAACATGAGCAGGGGACGGGGGTAGGTGACAAACATGCAAGTTCAAATGCATTTTTTTGTAGCATTAATCAATATCAATCAACCAATCAACCATTTCAGCTCTACAGGTGACTGTTTGGAAAGACACCAGTAAAGCAAGGGTTACATATAAGAAATCTCAATTACTCAGGATGCTCAATAGGAGTACATCATCCCTGCATTATATCACTTCCGTGGCCCAGACTAAAGCATCATATTTTAGGGTTTGTCAGAAGAAGCTGTCCCTATGGAGCTCATGTCAGTTTGTGTAATGCCTTCATATCCCAGTGTACAAACCATGGAATTGAAGAGATCTGCTTCTCTTTACTGGGACAAACACCAGGCCCACACATCCGCTAACTGCATCGCTTTTAATTACCAGGCCTGTTCCTGCCAGAAAACTGTTCAAACGAGAGCTCTGGATTTTCCAGCTCTGGACGGTCCATCTGCCATTGGAGGCTCAGCAGACGCAGCCATGGCCAACATATGCCCTGCACTCTACTGATTGGCCGTGACAGAAGGCTTTTTGCTTCTAAGCGATGCTGATTGGCAATGGTTTCCCACAGTCCTCTGCTGCTCAGTCCCAACCACCCAAAGTGTCAGATCCTATACATTGTTTACAGTGTGGTTGAGGAACATAACACACAAGCTTGTGTCCTTGGAGCTTGTGTTACGGTGAGGGGTCAGTTACAAGTTTCAACGCCATGAGATTGTACAGTCTCCAAAATGCTGTTGACCTCACAAAATGTGTTTCTTCCTTGCTAATTGCACTGCTTGTTGGAGAGGAGAGGTACTGGCAAAAAGAAAGAGGACCATCTAAGTGTTTCATTTGTATTATGCTCTTAGGAAGAACTTTACTTTACTTTCTGTAAATTGTTGTACATCATTTAAATAAAAAAATGCAGTTTTTAACTATTGT
Source organism: Discoglossus pictus (assembly GCA_027410445.1). NCBI lineage: Eukaryota > Metazoa > Chordata > Amphibia > Anura > Alytidae > Discoglossus > Discoglossus pictus. The sequence goes on along the minus strand of CM050175.1, from coordinate 89,557,834 downwards.
TCTTGCAGCCATGTGTCTAATTGGATTAGACACATAAATAATCATTCACTCTGAAGCCTCTGCTGGACCCTGGAGCCTCCATGATACATTGGTGGATTTTTTTGATAAGGGAATGTACATTTTTGGAGAGGTGGAGCGGCGTCTGTTGATAGTGTCAATTTCAGTTTGATCTAATTATCTAACAAATTCCCATAAATTCCCCATGTTTCCTCCTCCCCCAGCACTCAGGAAGTGATTTAGCAGACACAAAATGAATTCCTTTACCCATAAACAGAGTCTTCAAAAAAATCAGATTTTTCAAAAGAAAAAACAAAAATTCACAACTTCACTTGTTATTAGTTTGTTTACATTCTTCAAAAGCAAGCACCTTTATTTCTTAAAATGCAGTTGTCATTTAGGTCTATTGGGGAGACAGTACAGAATGGTGCTACTAAATACCATATTTCTCCAAATTAACATATTTCTCTAGATCAAAAAATATGGAACCTGGGAGAGAATCTCAGTTTCTTATGGACTTATAAGATGTCTTGGAATCCATGGCATATGGTGTCAGAGGTGGTTTCTTTTATTCCAGCAGGTTAGAGTGGATTTATTATTATCACATTCATTTGACATTGCACTATTATTTAGTGTAGCCGGACTGTAACCTTGACTATTGCTTAACAGGATTTGGACCCACACAACAGAGGTAGAGATAGCGTTCCGTGACGTGTACTGGGGCCCAGACTTATCAGCATTTGACGACTCGGCTGGCACATGAAGAAAGTAGAGGTTACAATCCAGATCAGTAGATCAATAAATGGGTAGGACAGAGACATCATATCCACAGACTATGGGCCATATTTAATTGAGGTTCCGGGCGATCCGGTAGCCCGTAAGTGAGGTCGCAAGTTAATTTGCTATTCAATTGGCGTCTTTTTACGGGCTCCAAACTAGCGATGGTTAAACTCGTAACTCACAGCCTTCCAAAGTCTTTCATCTCTCACTTTCACAAGAGTTACGTTGGTTAAAATCGCAAATCGCTATTCAATTGATTAATTTCTCCAAGCCCGCAAATGTTTTCAAATGGCAAAAGAAGGAGAAAATCCTACGAGTACTGGAGAGGACCCAAAAGAGGGTTAAACACCTATTTTTAGCACTTTAAAAGCAAATAAAAAATCAATACTGCACTGTAAATAACGGGGAAAGCGATGATAGACATCAGGATTAATTGCACAACAGTCTCAAGCTCACAAATCGTCAGGAAATTAAATGTATTTTTATGTTTCATTTCAGCGCTAAATCGATCTTGGGTATCAATGAGTTAATACATATCAGGCCACCCATATGGACTAGAACTGTAATGCATTCGTTTTCATAATTCTTTATTTTGCGGTTTGCGAATCTGATCGCATATTGGACCCCCGAACCTAATTGATTGACATGTAACCTCCATGTTTTACTGCCGTAATAATGACAGTCTAATTTTCTATTGGCTGAATCGAAATGGGAGGTTACACGCTGGCTTAATTGATCCTCAAGACTAATTAATAATTAAAAATAAAATAAAAAAAATAAAAAAATAATTGATTAATAATTAATTAACAACTAATTAATTAATAGTTAATCCGCATATTGCAGATCAGAGGAGATCTTAAAAGGTTGATCTTGATGGACTGAAAGTCTTTTCTCAACCTTAATTACTATGTAACTATGTAACTATGTTCCCGCCCTGAACTGCTACAAACCAGTGCATGGTTTACGGGTTTGGCTTTGGCACAGTAACTTGTGGGCTTGAGCAATTGAATAACATTGCAATCTGAGACAAACGGAAGCCCGCAACACACCCGCAGACATTCGGCCGTCTGCGATCGAGGTGCGGGCTTGGAATTGAATGTGGCTCTATGTCCTAGGTAGGAAGTTGCAACTGCTATGGGATGAGTTATCAGTGGCTTTCTCTCTGACCAGTGAGCAAACACTCAAGGATCATGCCTGTAGGAGCAAATTGCCTTACACGGAGACAATATCACAACATTTTGTATTAATCAGTGTGTAGATTTATGTGATTTCACAGACCCATAAAATAGTCAGCCACTAAAGGGAATCTAATGGGTCAAAATCACTCTTCTTTTGCTCTTTACTGGAAGACTGACTCACTTGATGGCAGAACTAATTGACTCTCACTCCTCATAATACCAATGCTGATAGAAGATCAACCCTTCAAGGTGTATCTTATGTGTTTCTACTGAGCAGTTTCTTGTTTGAGGCTTAATGCAGATAAATAAGTATTCTTGGAAGTCACCTACTTGGGATTCAATTGGCCACTCTACCTCTGCTCTGCATGCACAATTGTAAAATTCCTATTTGAATTAAAAAAGGGAGGGTAAAATTAATGTGTAGTAGTCCTGGAAATAGGTCTGTACAGACTTAAGTTTGGTTTCAAAAGGTAATGTTATGGATATTTTCGGTTGTTTATATTTCCTTCCTTTCAGACAGTAAATCTAGAATGGACAATGACTCAAACACCAATCATGGAGCTAAAAGATTCACCTTGAGCTAAGTCTGATCTAAGTCTCCTCATATATAGCCTCATAATGATCTTATTTAAGGTTTGTAGGGAGTGCTTGGATATTTGGAGGCGTGCAAGAGCTGGGGCTCTCAGTATCCATGTTAAATTTGAAACACTGACATCCTCTTAAATTATGTTGGGGTTCACAGAGGTTCCCAATTCTTACAAATGTACTGGAAATGGTTAATCAGATATGCAAATGGATATTTCTGTATATTTCTTGGAGACCAAACAGACTTAAACTGGTATTTTCTGGTTTCAAATTTCATTATCTGGGCAATTTGGCCTGATTTTACAGTTAAGATGAGTGTAGTACTGTGACTGTTTTATAAATTTAAAATTGCCCCCCAAATCAGTGACAGATTGTATTACAACAGCCGTCCTCTGTGCCTCATTGTATCCATGCCTGAGGGACAGAGGATGCATAAGCCCATCGATTTGCTCCGCTAATGAACTCCGCTCCGCCGATGAATGGGGCAGGGCGCCACTTGCTCTGGGGGAATTTGGGCACGCGGAGCAGAGAAAGCTTCCTTGTGTCAATCCATGTCCCTTTTCTTGTGATATTTATAAAAATGGTATCAGAGTAATACTCCACACTTCCTCTGTAGGACTCGTGTGCAAAACATGCCCAGGAGGACCGAACCGGATATAACAAGATCCCAGTGAGATGAACTCAACCGGCCCAGCACATATGGTGCCCACCACACAAAGATAGTTCTGAGGCCTGCAATGGTGTCTATGGTACATGGATGTCTTTACTACTGTATCTACCCCAACCTCAGCAAAAAGAGACAGATTAAAAAAAATAGACCTGGATAATATTATTATTATTAATAATAATTATTCTATTTTACTTTTAGAGCTCCAACAAATGTGGTATTGCTTGGGGTACAATAAGGTACAATAAACAGGAAATTGTACACACACATTTGTAAAGGAAAGGATGAGTCTATAATGGGATAGAAATGTGAGATTCTGCTTATTGACTAAGTCTGCTTCTCTGAACAAGTGAGTTTTCAGAGAATGTTTGATGTTTGTAACTGAGTGGCACAAACCATGGCATAGTGGAGAGGGCAGCGTGGAGTGCATATGGAGACATGGATTATAGGCAAATGTGGTGCTGTTGAGGGCTTTGTAAGTTAGGCTTTATTATTTTGAATTGTACCCTTGAGGAAACAGCAAGCCATAGTAAAGATTGGAGGAGAGGAAAAACAAATGATGAGCATTAGGTGAGGTGGGTGAGCCTGACAGAAACATTCAAGATCTATTGGAGTGGGGATAGGTTATTTAGATACTCCGTAGCTTTACTACTCTTAAATGGGCCCAATGACAGACGTATGTTAGATAATATTTTAGTTTGGATTATGGACATCCACAGTCTTCAACTATTCAAAAACAACGACATTAGCAAAACATGATATAGAAATGTTAGCTAAGAATTTGAAGAGGCTCAAACTTCTATGTAGAATCAACCTGCGCCAGACATGAGAACAGTATATAGGACAATCATAGAAAGTTTTTGACTTTCCAAAAATGTCAAGTCTTCTCCAAGATTGCTGCTGAGATATTATATTCTCATCTCATGGTTGGAACCACAACAGATGTATCTAAAGGAAGACTGTAGGTGATACCACTGCTTCCACCAACCCCGAGGTTCTTAGTGCAATGCGTGACTGGCAAGATTGCTTAAGTACCTTGGGACATATGAACCTCTATGGCTACTTCAAGTAGCAAATTAAGTGTGGCAGTCATTTCATGCACACCCGCAAACAAAATCCTCACACCCTTTCCTCTGATGTTCCTCTCTACATCCAATAACATAAAAAAAAGTTATATATTCCAAGACCAGGGAGAGGGAAGTACAAAGCTCAATCATATGGCTAGCATGTGCCCCACAGATTAAAGACTCCTAGACGGTGATTTACAATGCTAAATAATAAATCTGACTTTGTTGGTAGCATAGTATTGCAAATAGATGTCGGAAACATTGGTAATTTTAAGATACCTGAATGATGATCTTTTGACTGATATCTTGTCCATTTTGTATTTTTAAGACTGAAAAGAGGACATTTTCACAATGAGGGAGGAATATAACTAGGCGGGGAGGTGGGAAACACATGAACCCGCTGCAGTGTGAGGTGGTCTGTAGACATTAGTGGTCAGTGAGCTAAATTGTGATGTTCTGGGAAACTAAAGCTGTTGCTTCATTGTATTATGAATATGCTATACTCCAATTTGACACAACATATCCAATTGTTAAAGAACAGAGTAAAAAAAATTCATTAGGTTTCAGTGATGATGCTCAACAATTTTCAGATGGCCCTTTTGGAGAACATGTAAGAACCACTGTATTAAAGAGCCACTGAATGGTGATGTAGGTGCCAAATACCAAACGGTTTAATTATATGATATATCCCGATCTCTCTTACTTCCTCCCCACACCTTTTTCCATCGTTCAGAAGATAAGTATACACACTCAGGCTCCAAGCTATCAGAAAGTGCAGACAACAGACAAGAATAGTCCTTCTATACACAGTCTGCAAAAAATTTGATTTTCTCTATAAATTATTTTATGCTCATGGATTATACAGCTGCTAATGTTTTTAGTTTGGTACATATTTCAAATAAAAAGAGAGATCTTAGCAATTTATGATTATTTGCTGCCAATTGAAATAGTTTAATTTACTATAATAAACTAATAAACGATCCCCTCTCTCGCTGCCCTGTTTGTCTTTGTTTCTCTGCATTTCATTCCCAGGCTGTGATCAGAGGCCTAACATGAACTTATGGCTTCCCAGCCTATAAAATACACCACAGTATATGGAGCACATGTGGTGTAGGATCTTGCTGACAGCTCTGACAGAGCAATGGAATTGGTTGGATGCTCTCGTACAATACAGTACAAGCTGAATTACATTCCTTCGAGCTACTGGAGGTGGCAGCCCGCACAGCCCAGCATGGAAAAGATACAGATGCTCCATGAGCGTAGATGTCTTTGGCAGAGAGTGGTAACCTCATAACTCAATGGCCTGATACCTCAACCACCTAATGGTCTTATTCCGTGATCACTGAACAGGCTGATTGATCCTTTCAACAAGTGACGCCCCTAAAACTTTCTCACTTAAGAGGCTGGTCCCTTGATGACTTGAGGTTAGATCTCTTTAATAGACTGATCCTTCAATCACTTGCAGGTCTTATCCATTAACCACTCGAGAGTCTGATCTGGTGGCTTATCCTTCAACCAGTCAACTGACTAATCCCTGAACTACTTGATCACATAATCATTTGAACACTCAACAATATGATCACTTGAACATTGAATGGCCTGATTCTACAAACAATTCATAAGTTCAGCTTTCAACCACATATTGGCCTTTTCATTTAACCACTCAATAGGTTGATCACTTGACTACTCAAAAGCCTGATCGCTTAACCACTTGTTAACCTAATTACTCAAATACTCAAAATCCAATCCCTCAAAAACTGAACAGGCTGATCTTTCAACCACACTATGGCATTATTTTTTACCACACAGAAAGCTGGTCATTAACTTCGCAATAAAACGATTATTAGTTTTATTATTAATTATTTATTTATAAAACGCCAACATATTTCTTAGAGATAAGTACAGGGTATACAGTGAATACACAAGACAAACATAACATAAGTAAAAGTACTAGTACAGAAAGTATAGAGGGTCATACTCTCATAAGAACTTACAACGTAAGTGGTTAAGGGTATAGGGACAAATGTGAGGAGGTAGTGTCACCAGGAGGTGTTCACTGTCATGTTTGAATAGTCGATATTAGGGAACAAGATGGTAGGCATCTCAAAAGAGTGTTTGTTGTCTCAACCAGTCAACAGGTTGCTCCTTTAACCACCTAAAAGGCTGATCGCTCCACCACTCAATGCACTGATACCTAAGTCACGTTGTATCATTTATTAAAAGGCACTGTTGGTGGGAACAGTTTTGAAGCTCTTAGGTGACATTAAAATAATATTTTGTACAAAGCAAAGTTACCACAGTTCTAAGGTAATTATTTAGTCTATCTATTTGGTAGTTTGCAGCTGCAGTACTTGGTTCTTGCCATACTTCCAGATGATGAGACATTGCAATGTTATGACATTAAGGCAATCACTATAGCAATATCTCTATACATTTCAACCACTATGGGCTTTTTTTAAATATATTATTCTACATTTTGAGTAATAAGGGAGTGAAAAGATAAGTTAACATATACCTTACTTCTACCTAGCTCAATGTTGCCTATCTAATAAATGATCCCTTAACCACTCAAGTAGTGATCCATTGATTATTCAGGAGGGAGATTGTTCAGCCACACACCAGGCTAATCCCTTGATCACACAATGGCCCGATCCATCAGTTGAAGAGCCTGATCTCTAAACCATTAAATGGCTTGTCCCCTCAACTACTCAACAGGCTGATCCCTTGACCATACAATGGCCCAGTCCCTCAACTGAAGAGTATGATCTCTCAACTTTTCAATGACCTGTCACCTCAATTAGTTAACTGGCTGACCCTTATTTCCTTTCAGAGGTTATTGACATTATGTCAGTGGTTGACAATATTATCTGAAACTTACAAGTCAGTGAACTTAGTGAGGAGCCAACAAAACATGTTTAGGAGCCAGTATTTAGCATATATATATATATACACACATTTGCATGTCCCTACTCAGCTTCCCAGAATGCAGTGTAATAACTGTTTTTCTCGGAGTTCTGAGCTGGAAGCAGTTTTTTTAACTTGTTTTAGACATTCAAATGTGAAAACATATATATATATATATATATATATATATATATATATATATATATATATATACACAAACTAAAAAGTTAGGAGCCAGCAATAAAACTCTCACATGTTGCTAATTAATAGAGTAATGTGTAGAAGTAATACTCGGTCCTTTCCCTCTTAACCATCGCAAAATCTGACAGCTGCAGTTCCGCCTGCCGATTTTAGCATACAAGGCACGCCGACAGAAGAAGCCTTAAGCTATGAGAGGTGCGCCACAGGCCCTGGAGGGCCGAGTGCCCGTGCAGAACATATCGATGGCCTCGATGTCGACTCAGCGCCGTTGAGTTGCGCCACTTCGGAGGGGAGAATAGTTCTTTGCTTTCCCTGGAACTTGATGGTGCCCGAAAACTCACAGCACCCTCTGGCGGATGGCACATGTAACTGCAGCTGTCAGTGCTGCAGAAGAAATGCGCAGGCAAAGAGGGATAGATCCTTATACTCTACAGAATAGGTAGCTGATCAGCCTTCCAGTAGAAGTGGTAGAGACAAACATTGTTTAGGAATTCAAGCATACTTTGCATAAATAAGACTGCTTTTCAGTTCTATCTGCCATCAAATCCATGCTTCTAAATATACTGTATATATCTGGAATGTAATTCACTACAAGAAGAGGACATAGGGATCACACCCAGTAAAAAAATTAGAGGTTATTGGGTTTTCATCCTCTACAAACGACATTTGAGAAACATGACATTGAAATAGCAACCTCTTCCTGGTATCTGAGCACTTTCTCACAGTGCAAATTTCAGCACTATCCAAGTTTCTATATATTTAGGAAGGCCAGATTCCATAGCCATTCCAGAAAAAATGGTTACCCTTGGGAGCTTGTATCTCCATGAAGCACTGCAGCAGTAAGAGGAGAGGCTCCTGGGCATTGTGATGATTGCACGGGCCCCATCTCTTTGCTGTGAGGGGACCTGGTGCTAACGAGCAGCCTGTCTCAGAATCTGATCTTTCACAGATGGCGGGAGACGTAGGAAGTGCAATTATGTGAAAATTGCAGAGAGGCAAATAAGGAGTTGCCAAGCGCTGCCACTGCACATTACCTACCTGGGCCTGGTGATTGCTCCAGACATCAGCGGCATCTGTATGTGCTTTAATTGCAAGAAACACAAGGGGTTACTGAAAGGGAGGAGGAGATGGAGCACACAGACTGGAACTGAGTGCCATCCAGAGTAGAGTGAGACTGATACAGAAATGTGAGAGAAAGAACAAATCCTCAGCTGAGAGGCATCCAAAGAAGAGAGAGACCAACAGATACCAGAGAATTGGGAGAGAGAAAAGTTATGGCGCATTGTGAATACAAGAGAAGCTCATAGTGTTTAACTCAGTACCATCCAGAGGAAACAAAGACTGAGCAATAAAGGAACATTGGTACATAGAGAATACAGGAGAGATAGTATGTATGAGAGAGACAGACGTGTAAATGCAATGTCAACTATCAATGAATCAATGAGAATAAGCAGCCCAAGAATACACAAAAACACTCATCGAAAAAAGAGGCCCATTCAACTATGCAATTAAAATGAGCAGTGTATCAATGAGAGGTAATTGCTACTCAACAACACACCAACTCCACCCAAAAAAATAAATGATCCAAAACGTAAAGCGGATACAACATGGCGTAAACCTAACAATGGCCTGGTCACAAGCACTATATCCGCAAGAGCTATAGGCTACACAACAACACACCAACCTCTTCCCACAATAAAAACTGGATGATCCAAAAGGAAAAGCTGATATAAAATGACATAACCTAACAATGCACTGGCAACAAGCACTATATCCACACTATATCCACAAGAGCTATAGGCTACACAACTATACTTCACAATCAAGGCTATTGAAAAGGTTGACTCTTATATAAATATATATATATATGTTTATATGTAGGTCTGTGTATGTGTGTAGAAATTGTCAGGCTTTGGCATTTGTTTAGAAAATATGACTGATCATGCAAAGAAAATGTATTTTATTGAAGGATCGTGATCATATGAAGCCATTTATCATCACATAGTTGTTTGGCTCCTTTTTAAATCATAATGATAACAGAAATCACCCAAATGGTCCTGATCAAAAGTTTACATACTCTTGAATGTTTGGCCTTGTTACAGACACACAAGGTGACACACACAGGTTAAAATGGCAATTAAAGGTTAATTTCCCACACATGTGGATTTTTAATATTACAATTATTGTCTGTGTATAAATAGTCAATGAGTTTGTTAGCTCTCATGTGGATGCACTGAGCAGGCTAGATACCGAGCCATGGGGAGCAGAAGAGAACTGTCAAAAGTCCTGCATAACAAGGTAAATTAAAAAACTTCATAAATGTGGAAAATTATATAAAAAGACATCCAAAGCCTTGAAAATGCCAATCAGTAGTGTTCATTCACTTATTAAGAAGTGGAAAATTCTGGGATCTCTTGATACCAAGCAAAGGTCAGATAGACCAAGAAAGATTTCAGTCACAACTGTCAGAAGAATTGTTTGCAATACAAAGAAAACCCATAGGTAACCTCAGAAGAAATTCAGGCTGGAAAAAGACTGTGTAGTTGTTTCAAGGAGCATATACGACAATACTTGAACAAAAATGAGCTGCATGGTCGAGTTGCCAGAGAGAAGTCTTTACTGCGCCAATGCCACAAGAAAAGCCCTGTTACAATATGCCCAACAACAGCTTGGTACGCCTCACAGCTTCTGTAATTTGGAGTGACAAGACCACCATAAGCGCTATGTTTGGAGAAGGGCCAACAAGGCCTATAGTGAAAAGAATACCCTCCCTACTGTGAAGCATGGTGGTGGCTCACTGATGTTTTGGGTGGGCGGGGAGCTCTAAAGGCACAGGGAATCTTGTGAAAATTGATGGCAAGATGAATGCAGCATGTTATCAGAAAATACTGGCAGACAATTTACATTCTTCCACACGAAGGCTGCGCATGGGATGCTCTTGGACTTTCCAGCATGACAATGACCCTAAGCACAAGGCCAAGTTGACCCTCCAGTGGTTACAGGATAAAAAGGTGAAGGTTGTGAAGTGGCCATCACAGTCTACTGACCTTAAAATCATCGAGCCACTCTGGGGAGATCTCAAACATGCTGTTCATGCAAAACTAACAAAGACTTTGTGTGACCTGGAGGCATTTTGTCAAGACTAATGGGCAGCTATACCACCTGCAAGAATCGGGGGCCTTATAGACAACTATTACACAAGACTGCGCGCCGTCATTGATGCTAAAGGGGGCAATACACAGTATAATGAACTGAAGGTTGGCAAACTTTTGAATTCATTTGTTTCTTTGTTTAGTTTTATGATTGTTCCATTCTGTTATAAAATACAACTGAATTTAAATCGCATTACACTCTGCTACAATGTGAAGTAGTAAGTGTACGGCCTGTATAACAGTGTAAATGTGCTGTCTCCTCAAAATAACTCAACACACAGCCATTAATGTCTAAACTGTTGGCAACATAAGTGAGTACACCCCTAAGTGGAAATGTCCAAATTGGGCCCACAGTGTCAATATTTTGTGTTGCCACCATTATTTTCAAGCACAGCCTTAACCCTCATGGACATGGAGTTCACCAGAGGTTGCCACTGGAGTCCTCTTGCACCCCTCCATGATGACATCACAGAGCTGGTGGATGTTAGAGACCTTGCACTCCCCCACCTTCTGAGGATGCCTCACAGATGCTCAGTAGGGTTTAGGTCCGGAGACATGCTTGGCCAGTCCATCACCTTTACCTTAAGCTTCTTTTGCGAGACAGTGGTCGTCTTGTAGCAGAGTGTCATTTCTTCAGTGTTGTCACATGAAAAGATATAATAAAATATTAACAAAAATGTGAGGGGTACACTAACTTTTGTGAGCTACTGTGTGTATATATGTAGATCTGTGTGTGTGTGTACATCTATATATATTACTAGCAAATTGCCTGTCAAAAAATTACGGCAATAGAATAGTAAGTCAAGGAATGCTGTTTGGCACACAAAGTAAGTGTTTTGGTTGTGTGAGTAGTTTCGGCGCTGATTGCAAGCCTCTGGGTTGGTGTTTTTTTGGTTCTTCAAGTCCGTTTGGTGCTGATTGCAAGGTCCATGGTGATGGCCTTTTGGCGCTCATTGCGAGTGTCTCCCCTGGTGTAGTTTTGCTCCTGTGAGCACCCTTGGTGCTGCTTGTGAGGTGTGCAGTGAACGCCTTTGGTGTTTATTGCGCTCGTGTGGTGTGGTGTTTTTTAAAGTTTTCTGTATATGTATTTTTTTATGAAAATTAATTAATGACTGAAATCATAAATTAATATACTTTACCTATTTGTAATGAACATTGTTTGTGACCTGAGGTGTAAGTGTCAGCAATGTGTGAAGTGTGTAGTGTAAATAGGCTGCGTGCGCGAGGGGAAACCCTTTGTGTAGCTGTGTAGTTCCGCAGTTTGTAATGTGAATGTTAGTATGTGCAAGTTAGTGGTGTAAAATGCTCATCCCTACGACCCTGCACGACTTTACCATCATACCTACGACCTGCGGGACTTTACCATCATACCTACGACCTGCGGGACTTTACCATCATACCTACGAACTGCGGGAGTACACATCAACAGAAAACTCATATACACAATTCACACTGAGAGACCCGTAGCACTTTGAAAAAATTGCATGAAAAAAATATGGCCCGTAACACTTACAAAAGGAAACTGCAACTTACATAAAAAAAAAAATACGAGCCGAACCGCGCACACCGAGAAACGCAAAAACCACACTAAATACAAAAAAACAAAACATCACACACAGCAAGGGGGGACACCCAGGATGTCTGGAAGTCAGCGTACGGGTCAATTTAAGTCCTATTTTCAGAGTTTAGCCACTCAAAAATCCCCTAAGCAAGAGAAAAAATGGCCGCCAAAAAAACGAAAACGAGGCAACACAACCCCTAAACACTCAAAACTCAGCCACACACATACGACTTTTAGATAGGACCGTACAAGGTATAAAATACACTATTACAAAGGACGCAAGATCATAATATAGGTAAGAAAACAATAACCTCCTCTAGTAAATAACAACGTCCTAAAATGGTTAATAAACGAGTGGTAACAAAACTAACAACATTAGCATCTAAGTCATGGGCATAACATTTTTTAAGGAATATCTGATATTTTGAAGACTGAGTCTTGGAATCCATTTTGTGGTTGTTAAGAGCTGGATCTTAAGGGTATGTTTTTTTTCATCAGAAGGACCAGTGGGGAAGGAAGAAACAAAGACCCTTCATTAGAAAATCTGGATAAGATTGACATTCCCACCACACCCTTTCCACCTCGCGGACACAGAAGCAGAAAGTTAACAGATGCAATCACAGCTCTCCAGAATGGAAAATGCCACCCACCCACTCACACACACAACTTGTATCATGGATTCCTGCAAGGTCTAATGAGGCATAACATTATTTTTTACTTTTTTAAACCTGGCTTAATGATTTTTTCCAGCAATCACACTTAGTCAGACTTTATTGTACAGTGGTACTTTAAGACATCCATACTTGATTCTTCTTGTCCAACACTTTCTCCAAACTGATTTTCAAGCTCAGTTATCTAACACTTCTGCTCAATTTTTTTAATACTATCCAATTGCAATGGAACACATCTACACACGCATATTGAATTTCTGCAGTAACTGGGCCTCTGCAAAAGTTTAAGATCTTTTAAGTGCCATCATATATATAGTTGTCAGCAATGCGGGTTGTTGCTAACGCTTGTGAGGGGCACAGTTGCTGGCAAGGAGCTCCAAAGGCGCTCCCTGCACTGGTGGAGATGAGCGCCGTAGGTGCTCATCCCTACGACCCCCTATGACTTTCGAACCGCAAATGCGGACCCTTGCAAAGCAGAGGTGGAGGCTCTACGGCGCCTCACAACCGGTTACAAACCACTACACAACCGGGACTTGAACAAAAAACGGAATGACTAACTATGGACTTACACAAAAAAATACCAGCCGCGGGACTTAGAAAAAAATAAATTGCGGACTTACACAAAAAAAATTACGACCCGCGGGGACTTAGAAAAAACCTGTACGACCTACAATATACACCAATAGCAAGGACGCTTCATCATACAAACCCGCCAACCACATACACAATCGCCGCCATTTTACAACACTAACTTACACAATGCGGAAGTACACAGCTACACTAATGGCTTCCCCTCGCGCACGCAGCCTATACACACTACACACTGCACACATTGCTGACACTTACACCTCAGCTACACAACACTGCAAACCTACATTGTATGCTGAAGGAACATCAAAATAGATTGTCAGCTCTTCCGCACAATGCTTCCTGCATGTATTACTTACAAATAGGTAAAGTAAATTAATTTATTAATTTACTAATTATTTCATTAGCATAGAAAAGTACATATACACAAAAAAAAGGAAAAAAAACTATCGCAAGAACTGCAAAAGACATTCACTGTGCGACTCACAATGAGCGACAACGCTGCTCATACCACACAAACTACACCAATAAGTGCAAAAAGCAGATCAGCGCCGACCTTACAATGACAGCAAAAGCGCATCTGATAAAAAAAAGTACAACAACCAAGAGGCTCGCTAGTATTTATATAAAACTTTACGTCGTAACTTTGATTTAACGGCAGAAGACATTTTCTTTTGTTCCGAACAGTATTAAAAACCTGTGAGGATCTACAAATAATAGTGCACATAACACAAACCTAACTGCAACTGTTTGTAACTAAAAATTCTAAGCGCAAATACCTTAAAATTGATAAAGAAATCACACTTAAATCAAGTGGAAGATACTGACAGAGCCATTCAGCAACGACATTGAATTGTTCCATTGTTAATATCTCCATTACAAATGTTTTCAACTGGACATGCACTTCATCTTTTAAAATCTATAGGAATTTACGAAAGGAGATAGCCATGAGCCAATATATATATATATATACCGTATATACTCGAGTATAAGCCGAGGCACCCATTTTACCACAAAATACTGAGTATAAGCCGAGGGTGGGAAATGTGCTGCCCCCTGTGTCCCTCTTGTGCCCTCTGTGCCCCCCTCTCTCTCCGTGTCTCTTCTCCCCTCTCCCTTCCCTGTGTCTCTTCTACCCTCTCCCTTCCCGGTGTCTCTTCCCCCCTCCCTTATCACCCTCCTCGACCCCCCTCCTCATTCTCAACCTCTCTCCTCAACCCCACTCCTCATCCTCAACCTCCCTCCTCATCCTCAACCTCCCTCCTCATCCTCAACCTCCCTCCTCATCCTCAACCCCCTCCTCCTCAACCCCCCATCCTCATCCTCCCCCCTCAACCCCCCATCCTCATCCTCCCCCCTCAACCCCCCATCCTCATCCTCAACACGCCTATCCTCAACCCCCTCCTCACCCCTCCTCAACCTCAACCCCCCATCCTCAACCCCTATCCTCAACCCCCCATCCTCATCCTCAACCCCCCATCTTCATCCCCCTCCTCACCCCCCCTCAACCTCAACCCCCCCTCCTCAACACCCCCATCCTCATCCCCCTCCTCACCCCCCCTCAACCTCAACCCCCCCCTCCTCCTCATCAACCCCCTCCTCACCCCCCCATCCTCAACCCCCTCCTCACTTTCTCCCCTCTAAATTCCTCCCCCTCACTTACCTGCTTCTTCTCCGGCCTCTACCGGGTATATGCTAATGACGCGGCGAGCATGTAACGTCACATGGGCGCCGGAGTCAAGACGGAAGGAGCAGAGGCCGGAGAAGAAGCAGGTAAGTGAGGGGGAGGTATTTAGAGGGGAGAAAGTGAGGAGGGGGGTTGAGGATGAGGAGGGGGGAGGGAAAGAGACACCGGGGGTTAGAGAGACACGGGGGGGTTAGAGAGATACAGGGGGGGAAAGAGACACAGGGGGGGGGGTTAGAGAGACACTAGGGGGAGTGACTCGAGTATAAGCTGAGGGGCCCTTTTTGGCCTTAAAAAAAGGACTGAAAAACTCGGCTTATACTCGAGTATATACGGTATATATATATATATAAAAAATAACTAAGTCAGAGGTGCTCATCAGAGAACAAACCAACCTTAATAGGTTAGTTCTATAGCCATGATAAGCTACTCTGGGAGCAACCTCTTTTAGCTCACTTGTGCCCTTCACAGGGAGAAATCTCCTGTAGTATATCAGTCTGGTCCCACTCAAAAGAGTGACCCAGCCCCGAAATACCAGGCAATTCTACCCTGAACAGGAGAAACAGCAAACCCCAGACGCATTTCGGCTTTTATGGGCCTCATCAGTGAGGTGCAGCTGAACTCCCTAAGGCACAGTGAGCAAGGGGTCCACGTCTGGAGTCCCCTATTACCCTTAGGGAGACTAAACCCTAAAGGTAATTTGCATATAGAAAACAACAAAGTCAGAGGTGCTCATCAGAGAACAAACCAACCTTAATAGGTTAGTTCTATAGCCATGATAAGCTACTCTGGGAGCAACCTCTTTTAGCTCACTTGTGCCCTTCACAGGGAGAAATCTCCTGTAGTATATCAGTCTGGTCCCACTCAAAGGAGTGACCCAGCCCCGAAATATATATATATACTAGCGACTTGCCTGTCAAAAATGACGACAATAAAATTTGAAGCCATGACAATGCTGTTTGCCACATAATGTAAGGCTTTTGCTCCTCTGAGGACCTTCGGCCCCGTGCTAAACGCCTTCGTCGCTCATTGAGAGCCTCTCCCCTTGTGTACTTCAAGTTTCCTGCTTTGCAACGATCACCTTTGGCGCTCATCGCGAATACAGATATATAAGTACAGTGTAAAATATAATTTTTTTTTAGTACAGTGTAAACTATCAATTTTTTTGAGGTCTCAGAGCATAATAAAGTGATTTAAAAATGTAACTGCTTTGAGAGTCCTATCGCTTTCAGCCAATGAGTACTAATACATATATGTAAGTGCAGTATGAAATATATATATATTTTTTAGTTCGGTGTAAATTAGCCATTTTTGCAGGTCTCAGAGCATAATAAAGTGATTTAAATCTTTAACTACTTTGAGAGTCCTATCGCTTTCAGCCAATGAGCAGTAATACATATATATAAGTGCAGTGTAAAATATACATTTTTTTTAGTGCAGTGTAAATTGAACATTTTTTGCAGGTCTCAGAGCATAATAAAGTGATTTAAATCTTTAACTGCTTTGAGACTCCTATCGCTGTCAGTCAATGAGCAGTAATACAGATATATAGGTGCAGTGTAAAATGTAAATGTTAGTGCAGTGGAAAGGATTATTATTTTTTTTAATTACTAATTACTAATTATTAAACTTATGTTAACAATAAATGAATGAATTAATAAATGTATTAAAGAGTACACAGCATGTATGTATTCATAAAGTAAGTGCAGTGTAAAATATGATATTTAGCCTATTATTATTTTTTATATAAATATATTTTTTAATAATAATAATTAATGATTGAATGAATAAATTAATATACTTTACCTATTTATAGTTAATATGCAGTAATCAATTTCCTGAAGAGCTATTTTTATGTTATTTATATGTTTCAATGCCTCGCAGGAGCGCCTTCATCCCTCATTTCAGTGAAGTCCTGCGTGTTTCAATGGGTTATCTGCTCGCCGCTTTGCGAGGCTCACAGGGCGGTGAGCTCCTTTTTTCTGCGTGTTTCAATGCCTCAACCGCTCGCCTCGCAGGGCGATGAGCGCCAAAGTGTTCTGAGCTGGGAAGGCTTCTATGCGTTAACGGCTCGCCTCGCTTTGCGAAGCCCGCAAACGTGACGACGAATCACAGTTTGATAACTATTATATGTGATATATAT
This sequence comes from Discoglossus pictus, assembly GCA_027410445.1. Taxonomy (NCBI): domain Eukaryota; kingdom Metazoa; phylum Chordata; class Amphibia; order Anura; family Alytidae; genus Discoglossus; species Discoglossus pictus. The sequence goes on along the minus strand of CM050175.1, from coordinate 89,540,656 downwards.
ATATTTATATATAAATATGCCAATTTCAGGCACTTCCTCTAACAAATCGATAACGGCATCCGTTTGTCCCTTTAAGTGCTCCTTCTGAAAGAAGTGGAATATTACCTGACCCTAACATGATGCCCTGCTTGTATCCCTTACCGACACGCGTGTTTGCGTGTTTGAGCACACGTGCAGCAGTTGCTCCTTGGCGTCACCCTGTCCAGCAATAAGACGACTGTGCCCTGGGCCTCCTTATAATGTGCGGCTGTCATGCCAGGGAGGGGACTGTGGAATAACCCAAAACTTTCCATGCCCCTCTCTGTAATGAGCCTCTGAAGCCAAATCTGCCCACCATATAAAACTGAGCCCCCCCGCCCCCCAATCCACAGAGAATGACTCAGACACCCTTATTTAGTACATTATATTTTTTCTGGATTTCCCACAGACTAAATTGCTGTGTAATGATATAAAGACACTGTGTCAGAAAGTCCATTGTGAGTGGAATTAGCCAGTGGCACCAGGTGGGGTTGTATGTGGATAAGTCTGTGTATCCTAGGTTATTGTAAAGAGCTTGTGCAAAATTACGGGTGGATCAATCTCCCCTTTGTAGACTTCCCCACACCAGTCCATCCTGCCAGTACCCACTAGAAACACTTTACATGGGCAGTAACACAATAAACAGATATTGAAAAGTTTATAGAATGAAAAATATGTTTAACCTTTCTTTATAAGTACAGTATTATCGTGCTTCTTTATTTTGGATTTCCATACAATCAGAACTGGCATCCTAGGATGTCTTAAAGTCACAACGGCCTTTATTGCTGGTTATCCCTCTACTGCAGATTCCTGTTGCTGTTGCTCAGGGTCTATTTGAAGTGTAAATCCCGTACATAAAGTACTGTGCAAGGGAAATTCCTAGCCTATCAGCATGTTGCTGAGAGATAGTCACTGATTGGTTACACCCAGCACTACAGAGTCTGTGTCTTTATTAGCTGCAGAGGGCAGATAATATTTGTTTGATTTTAGCTAGTAAATATAGAGCTTATAATAAAATAAAGTACATAAAAATAAACAGATACACAAGGGTATTATATACCTAGTAAAATACAGAAAACATCCATATCCCCTTAAGAAATTTTAATGGGTTTTATATTTTTTTATTTATAATTTTGTATAAAACATTGTAAATTAAAGGCTGTACTATTTTGATCTATATTTCTGTGAAAAAGGGAGATTTTCCACAATAATGACACCCGAGGTTATAATTGATGATCCTGGGTTCCATAACTGCTTCTCCTCCTACCGTTTAACCCGCCCCCCCAACCATCTTTTCATCTCTCCAGACCCCAGATCAAACCTTGTACCATTATCCTTGAAACAGGAGCAATGAAGAGAAGCGGGGGGCCCTAGGGAGGGGTCTCCCCACAGCACCTCATAAAACTCAGCTCTGAAACTTATTGGAGTCTGGAGTTTGATCTCAATAAAGCTCTGTCGTCAAGAGGAGGATTTGGCTCAAGCTCCAGATGCAAATAATAATAATAATCATGTGCATTTATCCGGCATTGCCAATTCCAGAACAATTAACTATAATACTCCATGATGCATTTAACCCTTCCACTCCCTGCCTGATTCAAACACTCATAAACAACTTGGTCACCAGTGGAAGGTTTAGCTATTTGCGTGCTTGTTCAGGATTGATGTTAGTTATTGTCACTGTAAATCTATTATTATTATTATTATTATAATAAACATTTTATTTTGTTCATAACAAGAGTACAAACCTGGGAGGAATATAGGAAGCATCTAAGATCTCTATTCAGTTTTTAAAAACGCTCTTAATGTCCATATTTCTCAAGGTGCTGTCCTTTGACTCTACTCCTCACATCCTCTGTAGGACCCGCTGTTAAATCCTTCAACCCTTCCCACCATTTATTTGATGATGATGTAAAGCAATCTTCTTTTCTTTAATCCCTCTCTCCCTTTTTGCCATCCCCTGCTATGACCCTACATGGTATAGCTCACAGTCCATTGAATGGTAATCACTGGAACTACTCACTGTACAAGATATAGTTGTAAAAATGAAGTTATATTGTCGTGGTGAAGGGGCTTGTGTACTTCAATGAAGTAGTGAGCTATACTATGTAGGGTCACCCAAGATGGGCAGGTCATGGCAGAGAGGTCAGACAAATCACGGTCCACTGAAGACGGAACCTGCAGCCCACTACAGTAACGTTGTTAAGATAACTTTATGGACAGGCACAACGAGAGGCATAATGATATAGCACCGGTACATGAGCCCCTCAGGTCAGAAAGTGCTTACCACATCACAGAAGAAGTGTAAAGGGCATGCACAAGTATCACCAGATGGAATTAAGTGGTTGGGCCAAAGCTGAAAGGACACCCAGCTGCGGATGTGTCTGAAGGGGAAAGGAAAGTCCGCGGCTGTGAAGAACAATTCAGCATTGGAACCTGCAATGTTAGAACAATGAGCCAAAGAAAATAATACATGGTCAAGAATGAGATGACAAGGTAAATCCTTGATATCCTGGGAATTAGTGAACTTAAATTGACTAGAATGTGACATGTCACATCAGACAACCACCAGGTCTTCTACTGTGGTCAAGAATCCTACAGAAGAAAAGGAGTAGCCCTCATAGTCAATCAAAGGGTGACCAAAGCAATGCTCGGTTACAATCCCATAAATAACATATTTCAAGGCAGGCCATTTAACATCACAGTGATCCAAGTCTATGCTCCAACCACGGATGCCGAAGAGGCTGAAGTTGTCCAGTTCTACAAAGATATTCAACACGTCATAGGTATAACACCAAGAAAAGATTTTACTCTCATCATAGGAGATTGGAAGCTAAAGAACACCTGGAATAACTGTCAAATTTGGCATTTGGGTACAAAATTAAGCAAGTCAGAGATTAGTAGAATTCTGTCAAGATAATTCTCTGGTCGTAGCAAACACCCTCTTCAACATCCTCCGAGACGACTCTACACATGGACATCACCAGATGGACAACATAGAAATCAGAATAACTGTATACTTTGCAGCCAATCATGGAGGAGCTCTATACAGTCAGCAAAAAAACAAGACCTGGAGCTGACTGCGGCTCAGACCAGGAGCTTCTTATTGCAACACTCAAAATTCAACTGAAGATAAGAGGCACAACCATCAGACCAAGTAGATACGAAATAAATAATATCCCTTGTGAATAAGCAGTGGAGGTAAAGAATAGATTTAAGGGACTAGACATGGAAGATAGAATGCCTGAAGGACTAGACATGGAAGATAGAATGCCTGAAGGACTAGACATGGAAGATAGAATGCCTGAAGAACTAGACATGGAAGATAGAAGGCCTGAAGGACTAGACATGGAAGATAGAATGCCTGAAGAACTAGACATGGAAGATAGAAGGCCTGAAGAACTAGACATGGAAGATAGAAGGCCTGAAGGACTAGACATGGAAGATAGAAGGCCTGAAGGACTAAACATGGAAGATAGAATGCCTGAAGAACTAGACATGGAAGATAGAAGGCCTGAAGGACTAGACATGGAAGATAGAATGCCTGAAGAACTAGACATGGAAGATAGAAGGCCTGAAGAACTAGACATGGAAGATAGAAGGCCTGAAGGACTAGACATGGAAGATAGAATGCCTGAAGAACTAGACATGGAAGATAGAAGGCCTGAAGAACTAGACATGGAAGATAGAAGGCCTGAAGGACTAGACATGGAAGATAGAAGGCCTGAAGGACTAAACATGGAAGATAGAATGCCTGAAGAACTAGACATGGAAGATAGAATGCCTGAAGGACTAGACATGGAAGATAGAATGCCTGAAGAACTAGACATGGAAGATAGAAGGCCTGAAGAACTAGACATGGAAGATAGAAGGCCTGAAGGACTACACATGGAAGATAGAAGGCCTGAAGGACTAGACATGGAAGATAGAATGCCTGAAGGACTAGACATGGAAGATAGAATGCCTGAAGGACTAGACATGGAAGATAGAATGCCTGAAGATCTAGACATGGAAGATAGAAGGCCTGAAGGACTACACATGGAAGATAGAAGGCCTGAAGGACTAGACATGGAAGATAGAATGCCTGAAGGACTAGACATGGAAGATAGAATGCCTGAAGAACTAGACATGGAAGATAGAAGGCCTGAAGGACTAGACATGGAAGATAGAAGGCCTGAAGGACTACACATGGAAGATAGAATGCCTGAAGGACTAGACATGGAAGATAGAATGCCTGAAGAACTAGACATGGAAGATAGAAGGCCTGAAGGACTACACATGGAAGATAGAATGCCTGAAGGACTAGACATGGAAGATAGAATGCCTGAAGGACTAGACATGGAAGATAGAATGCCTAAAGGACTAGACATGGAAGATAGAATGCCTGAAGAACTAGACATGGAAGACAGAATGCCTGAAGAACTAGACATGGAAGATAGAATGCCTGAAGGACTACACATGGAAGATAGAAGGCCTGAAGGACTAGACATGGAAGATAGAATGCCTAAAGGACTAGACATGGAAGATAGAATGCCTGAAGAACTAGACATGGAAGACAGAATGCCTGAAGAACTAGACATGGAAGATAGAATGCCTGAAGGACTACACATGGAAGATAGAATGCCTGAAGGACTAGACATGGAAGATAGAATGCCTGAAGAACTTTGGACAGAAGTTTGCAACATGATCCAGGAAGGAGCAACAAAGAATATCCCTAAAAGAAAGAAAAGTAAGCCGTTTTGTATTTATAAAAACATAAGTCAGCGATACAGAATTGTTTTGGTTTTATGCACAAGTTAATTTATATTATCCTGCTTAGTGTAATTGTCATATAAAATTTGCACTGCAAGTACCGCTTAGAAGCCCCCAAAGTAATCGATTCTCACCTTCTGGTACCCTCTTTATCTTCCTGTTCTGTGCAAAATGTTACTCCCTTATTGGTGCCGCTACTAAGTTGTCTCCCTAGGCAGTTGCCTATTTCACTCCTTAAAAGGATATTATTATAATTATTATTATTATTTTTTTACATTTTTTTGTAAAGCACCAACAAATTCCATAGCGCTGTGCAAGGGTATTATATACAAAGAAAAAATAAATACATTAAACACATTGCAGAGAGTAGAGGGCCCTGACTTTGAGTTTAAAATCTTACATATATGGAGTTTTTTCCCCACCTTATAGGATTGAAGACTCACACATTTACAGTCTATATGGAAAAGTGAAGTAATAAAACAAAAAAACAAGGGCTTGTCAAGTAATTGAAGAGGGATTATAGGGTTAATTAGTGATTACGTTTGTGGGTATATCAGATGTGTAAACCTGAAATATAAAGTAACACAAATCATAGATGGTAAATGCAACAGTTGGAAAGTGAATCTGCAAAATATGGAGGTTCCCTGTTTTTAATATTAAAATTAACTTTACAAAGTGTGTATTTGCATCTAAACATCATTGTACAAGTGTTTAAAAGCTCTGTTTTTAATCACTGAATCCTTCCAGACAGTCCCTGCAAAGCCCACAGCCCCCGTAGCTTATGCATACAATATTTCTATTGGTACTAAATGTACTAGCCAATCATAGACTAACTCAATGCTTCTCAGATATCTGTGATTGGCTAGTTCCCTTGTACTAAAGAGACACTGTGGGTACTGTGTGTATGGGCGGGGGACCTTTTTAAGCACATGTTATTACAATTATGTCTTTATGTGCAAATAATAAGTTATTTTATTATTAAAATGGAATTCTCCATTGTACCTTTAAGTGGTGATGTATTTACTTATAATATAAATAAAAGATTCATTATAAAGCATTTCATTTATATATATATATATATATATATATATATATATATATATATATATATATATATATATAAATATAGACTGTGGTGATAGATTGTATATTTATTACATTTAATTACTTAATACTTTTTCAGTTTAGTGTCCTTGACATTCTTTATACATATTTCTCACAATTTCTCACAATGGTGTATAAGACTTTCGTGTTTTTTTTTTCTGCACCTTTTGTGCTTATTCGGGAGCCTTTTCCAAACCCAGTAATCACCCAAAAAAACCTATTTAGTCTTTTTTTTTTTGCATTTATTATTACTTAGTGGTCGTACAAGAAATACAATTTGTTTGAGTGTGTTAGAAGTCGGTTCCTTCACCTGGCGTAACGTGGTCCTTTAACGCGTCTTATGCGATCTTCATGTAGGAAGATCACCACCTAGGGGCCTAACATTATAATGCAACAGCAGTGCCAGCAAATCTAGCTGAGTAACTTTTATGAGGTCTCTAAAATATAGAAACAGAGATTTGACTGCAGATATCACACCAAAAGCCCATTTAGGGCGATATGCCCACCTACATATATTTATTGGCGTTTTTTACCCCCACTATCAATATGGTGATGATGCGTATGGGTCCCCCACACTATTTGCAGCAGAGCCCTCCACTCACTATCTTTACCACTATTGATATAAAGTAATAGGGTGTGAGTTAAGTAAAAACTCTGATTTTACAAGTGGATTTTCCTTTACAGATAAAGGCTGATAAATTGCAGAGTGCACTAATTGTGCCCAGCTGAGACGGCAGAAGTTAGTATAATCGAGAGAAGGGGCGAACTTGTGAGCTTGCGAACATTTTCGGTATCAGGTGCAGTTCTAGTGAAGTGTAGGAGTTTAAATAGGGGTAGGGACTTCAAAGAAAAGGGAGGGCAGATTTATAGTACAAAGGAGGAAAACTTTATACAAATATATTATTTTATATTTTTTATTTTTCCCACTGAAATTTTGTAGACAATAATAATAATTTTGAGTCAGTCCAGTGGCAACCTCACTCAGTGTACATCCTTTCATATGAATGCAATACTGGAACAGATGATCCAGGGTCCATACCTCTGTGACAGGTGTGAGCATGTTGCCTCTCTGGAAGCTCAAATTGGAGATCTGGAGAGGAGAATTGCAGCACTTGATGATATTGCTCCATTGGAAGGGGGGTTGGTGCTCATGGAGCACAGTGTAACTGGGCCTAGCATGGAGGGAGGAGCTGGGGCTAGTGAGGATGTCCAGGGAAGTAGCTGGGTTACAGTTAGAAGGGGAATCAGGGGGAACAGGAGGAGGCAGGCCAGTTCTGAGTTGTCAAACACCAACAGATGTGGTCCGATTGAGTGAAACTGTTGGGGATGTCCATTCAGGAATGGCAATGCCAGATAGAGCTGTTCCCTCTAACAGCCGGGCGAACAGCTCTACTGGAGGAGTGGGAGGGCAGCATAGGCAGAGCAACAGACATGTTTTGGTTGTAGGGGACTCTATTATTAGGAAGGTAGACAGGGTGATTTGTCACCCAGATCCCAGCAATCGAACAGTTTGCTGTCTCCCGGGTGCTCGGGTTCGTCATGTTGTGGATCGGGTAGACAAATTATTGGGAGGGGCTGGAAATGAACCGGCGGCCTTGGTACATATTGGTACCAATGACAAAGTAAGTGGAAGATGGAGTGTCCTAAAGAATGATTTTAGAGAACTAGGTAATAAGCTGAAGGCAGGGACCTCCAAGGTAGTATTTTCTGAGACACTACCAGTGCCATGTGCTAGCCTAGGGAGGCAGAAGGAGCTTAGGGAGGTTAATGCGTGGCTAAAGATGTGGTGCACTAAGGAGGGGTTTGGGTTTTTAGAGCACTGGGCTGACTTCTCACTTCGGTACAATCTCTACAGTAAGGATGGATTGCACCTTAATGATGAGGGAGCTTTTGTACTAGGGTATAGGAAGGTAGAAAGGCTGGAGGAGTTTTTAAACTAGTAGTTGGAGGGGAGGGACTAGATATACAGTTGCAAGCAAAAGTATGTGAACCCTTTGGAATGATATGGATTTCTGCACAAATTGGTCAAAAAATGTGATCTGATCTTCATCTAAGTGACAACAATAGACAATCACAGTCTGCTTAAACAAATAACACACAAAGTATTAAATGTTGCCATGTTTTTATTCAACACACCATGTAAACATTCACAGTGCAGGTAGAAAAAGTATGTGAACCCTTGGATTTAATAACTGGTTGAATCTCCTTTGGCAGCAATAACTACAACCAAACGTTTCCTGTAGTTGCAGATCAGATGTGCACAACGGTCAGGAGTAATTCTTGACCATTTCTCTTTACAGAACTGTTTCAGTTCAGCAATATTCTTGGGATGTCTGGTGTGAATCGCTTTCTTGAGGTCATGCCACAACATCTCAATCGGGTTGAGGTCAGGACTCTGACTGGGCCATATTTTCTTCTGTTTAACCCATTCTGTTGTTGATTTACTTCTATGCTTTGGGTCGCTGTCCTGTTGTGACACACATCTTCTGTTGAGCTTCAGCTGGTGGACAGATGGCCTTAAGTTCTGCAAAATGTCTTCATAAACTTGGGAATTCACTTTTCCTTCGATGATAGCAATCCGTCCAGACCCTGACGCAGCAAAGCAGCCCCAAACCATGATGCCCCCACCACAGTACTTCACAGTTGGGATGAGGTTTTGATGTTGGTGTGCTGTGCCTCTTTTTCTCCACACATAGTGTTGTGTGTTTCTTCCAAACAACTCAACTTTAGTTTCATCTGTCCACAGAATATTTTGCCAGTACTGCTGTGGAACATCCAGGTGCTCTTGTGCAAACTGTAAACATGCAGCAATGTTTTGCTTGGATAGCAGTGGCTTCCTCTGTGGTATCCTCCCATGAAATCCATTCTTGTTTAGTGGTTTACATATCATAGATTCGCTAACAGGGATGTTAGCACATGCCAGAGACTTTTGTAAGTCTTTAGCTGACACTCTAGGATTCTTCTTCACCTCATTGAGCAGTCTGCGCTGTTCTCTTGCAGTCATCTTTACAGGACGGCCACTCTTAGGGAGAGTAGCAGCAGTGCTGAACTTTCTCCATTTATAGACAATTTGTCTTACCGTGGACTGATGAACAGCAAGGCTTTTGGAGATACTTTTATAACCCGTTCCAGCTTTATGCAAGTCAACAATTCTTAATCGTAGGTCTTCTGAGAGCTCTTTTTTGTGAGGCATCATTTACATCAGGCAATGCTTCCTGTGAAAAGCAAACCCAGAACTGGTGTGTGTTTTTTATAGGACAGGGCAGCTGTAACCAACACCTCCAATCTCATCTCATTGATTGGACTCCAGTTGGCTGACATCTCACTCCAATTAGCTTTTGGAGATGTCATTAGTCTAGGGGTTCACATACTTTTTCCACCTGCACTGTGAATGTTTACATGGTGTGTTCAATAACAACATGGTAACATTTAATTCTTTATGTGTTATTAGTTTAAGCAGAGTGTGATTGTCTATTATTGTGACTTAGATGAAGATCAGATCACATTTTATGACCAATTTGTGCAGAAATCCATATCATTCCAAAGGGTTCACATACTTTTGCTTGCAACTGTAAGTAATGGGATAGAAAGTGTAGAGGGTATAAGGGATGAATTAACAACTCATAGGGAAGGAGATGGGGGAGGGGTAGTATAGTCAATAGGGAGGTAGTACTAAGTAATTCAAGTACAGTGGCAGGCACTTCAGAACTACAGACTCATAACATAAGGTGTATGCTTGCTAATGCCAGAAGCTTGCCAGGAAACATGGGAGAGTTAGAATTATTAGCAATTAATGAAAAATGGGATTTAATAGGCATTACTGAAACGTGGTGGGATGAATCTCATGACTGGACTGTTAATCTGGATGGTTATAACCTATTTTGGAAAGATAGAGGCAATGGTAAATGAGGAGGAGGGATTTGTCTGTATGTTAAGCCTGAATTTAAGCCTATAGTCAGAAAAGATATTTATGGTGGACCTAGTGATAAAGCTGAATGTTTGTGGGTAGAGTTAAATTCCAAATTCCAAAAGAATATTAGTAGGAGTATGCTATAAACCCCCAAATATAGCTGAAAGTGAGGAAATACAATTATTGTTACAGATTGAAAATGCAGCTAGGCATGGGCAAGTTCTAATAGTGGGAGATTTGAATTACCCTGAAATAAACTGGATAAATGAGACCAGCAGTTCAGCTAAGGGGAGCAGGTTCTTGAGTACACTCAGGGATCATTATCTGGCCCAGGTTGTACAAGAACCTACTAGAAATGAAGCTATCTTAGATTTACTCATCACAAATAATATTGATATAGTATCTAATGTTGGAATAGGGCAACCTTTGGGAAACAGTGATCACAACACAGTCTCGTTTGAGATTGAATTAAAAAAACTAAATTTTAAGGGGCCAACAAAAACTCTTAATTTTAAAAGGGCAGATTTTAACGGTCTAAGGGCAGCAATACAAAGTATAGACTGGGACAGATAACTGATAGGTAAAAACACTGAACATAAATGGACAACATTTAAATCCTTACTAAATATACATACACATCGGCATATCCCGTGTGGGAATAAAAGTAAAAGGAGTAAATCCCATCCAATGTGGCTTAACAATGATTTAAAGATCAAGATACAGAGTAAAAAACAGGCATTTAAATTATACAAACAAGAGGGGACTGAGGCTGCTTTACGGGAATACAAGGAAATCAAGAAGGCTTCCAAATGCGCGATTAGACTGCCTAAAATAGAAAATGAAAAGTTAATTGCAAAAGATAGTAAGACTAACCTTAAAATATTTTTTAAGTATATTAATGGGAAGAAGGCGAGGAAGGAAGCTATAGGATCATTACAATGTGACACAGTCTGATAATTAGTGACCAAGAAAAGGCAGATGAGCTAAATAGGTTATTTTCTTCGGTATACACAAGGGAGGTACCAGTGGTTGGGACACGGCAACATAATGGGGCTACACTACCTTTGACAAATAATTGGTTAACACAGGAAGTAATCCAAAAGAGGTTGGAAAAAATAAATGTTAACAAAGCCCCGGGTCCTGATGGAATACATCCAAGGGTACTAAGGGAACTGGGTTCTGTAATAGCCAAACCATTATATTTAATTTTTCAAGATTCACTCAACACAGGGTCTCTACCAGATGACTGGAGAAAAGCTGATGTAATACCTATATTTAAAAAGGGAGCAAGAGCAAATCCGGGGAATTATAGACCAGTGAGCCTTACTTCTGTAGTGGGGAAGCTTTTAGAAGGGTTAATAGGGATAATATACAAGAATATGTCTATTTGAACAGGATTATAAGTAGGAGTCAACATGGATTTATGAGGGATAGGTCATGTCAAACAAATCTAATTAGTTTCTATGAGGAGGTTAGTAGGAACCTGGATCAAGGCAACTCAGTGGATGTAGTCTTTTTGGATTTTGCAAAGGCTTTTGGTACAGTGCCACATAGGAGACTATTGTGCAAACTAGGAGATACAGGAGTTGCAGTAAATATCTGCTCATGGATTGAGAGCTGGCTAAAAGACAGGAAGCAAAGGGTTGTTGTAAATGGAACATACTCCGATTGGTCTAATGTGGTAAGTGGGGTTCTTCAGGGTTCAGTATTAGGTCCTCTCCTTTTTAATATACTGTATTTATTAATGACTTAGAGGTAGGATTGGAGTGTGGTGTCTCCATTTTCGCTGATGACACGAAGTTGTGCAAGGTAATTAAATTAGATAGTGATGTGCTTTCCCTCCAAAGGGATTTACATAAAATTGAGGAATGGGCATCTAAATGGCAGATGAGATATAATACGAATAAATGTAAAGTTATGCATCTGGGAAGGAAAAATAGCCATGGAATTTATAATCTTAATTGAGCAAATCTAGGTGTATCGGATATTGAAAGGGATTTGGGAGTACTTCTGGACAACCACCTAGGTAACAGTGCTCAATGCCAAGCAGCAGCTGCAAAGGCAAATAAAATATTAGCATGTATTAAGAAGGGTATAGAAGCCAGGGAAGCAAATATAATTCTGCCACTATACAAATCTCTAGTACGCCCTCATTTGGAATATGGAGTACAATTTTGGACACCCCTTCATAAAAAGGACCCTAACCCTAGCGCCGCAAGGCTATCCCCTAACGGCCGGCCGTATATCTTGCAATCGGCCGTAAGCTCAGAAATCTTTAAAAGCAAAAATAAATTCAAGCCTGCACTGTAAAGCTCTGTAAATGCTAGGGATCATAATGGGGGACATGAGGATTAATAGCAACCCCCTCTCAAGCTTGCACATCAGCCCAAATCCGATATTTCATTAACTGTTTATTTTACGGCCGCAGCGTGGGCGGGTCTGAGGTGCTCCAAGCCCTCGGGACTTTGTCCACAGATATTTGACATAAATTAAAATAAAAATTATTTACGGATTTGAGTGTAGGGGAGTGTTGTGCTATGAATGCTAACACCTACAATCACTTTATAGTCTCCTCAGAGTGCAGGATGGCTTTATTATGGCTTTATAATGTGCTTAATTGTGTGCCTGCGGGACCTTTTTGCTCCAAGTAAGCTGCGGCTCGGTTTTAGCCTTGCAGAGAGGTTTCCCGGAGCAATTGACTAGCAACCAGGATTTTCTTTCGGCCGAAACTCTTGCGGCCGTTGAAGATCTAAGGCTTTCCTCCGGCGCCTTGCTATCCCTCGCGGCCGCAAGCCTGCCGGAATCCCCGGCCGGAAGGGAATTGAATAGGCAAATAGCTTGCGGCCGGTCCTTGCGGCCCCGCATCTCCTACGGCCGATAATAGAATGAGGCCCTATGTAACTATGTAACTATGTAACTAAATAAAGAAGAAAATATTGCAATTTTTTATATGTAATATTCCTAAAAATGAAGATTTTCTTTTCCAAATATATATTTTTTTTGTGTGGGCATTACATTGTCCCTTCAATTTTAGGAAATATATTGATTACTTATTCATCCAATACCAGTGGCGGAGTTTGTGAATGGTGGGCCCTGGTGCAAAATTTTTTTTTTTAACCCCCTCACCCCTGAGCCACCTTTTGGTGCCAAACATTTTTTTGTATATACAGTGGGGGGGGGGGGGAGTATTTGATCCCCTGCTGATTTTGAACGTTTGTCCACTGACAAAGAAATGATCAGTCTATAATTTTAATGGTAGGTATATTTTAATAGTTAGAGACAGAATAACAAAAAAAAAGAAAAACGCATGTCAAAAAAGTTATAAATTGATTTGCGGGTCAATGAGTGAAACAAGTATTTTACCCCTTCAACTTAGTATTTGGTGGCTAAACCCTTGTTGGCATTCACAGAGGTCAGATATTTCTTGTAGTTGGCACCAGGATTGCACACATCTCAGAAGGGTGTTTGTCCCACTCCTCTTTGTAGATCGTCTCCAAGTCATTGAGCTTATGTTTGGCAATTCAAACCTTCAGCTCCCTCCACAGATTCTCTATGGCATTAAGGTCTGGAGACTGACTAGGCCACTCCAGGACCTTAATGTTCTTCTTCTTGAGCCACTCCTTTGTTGCCTTGGCTGTGTGTTTTGTGTCATTGTCATGCTGAAATACCAATCCACGACCCATTTTCAATGCCCTGGTTGAGGGAAGGAGGTTCTCACCCAAGATTTGACGGTACATGGCAGCATTCCTCCTTCTCCAAACATGGCAAATTGGGTTGATGCCAAAGAGCTCGATTTTGGTCTCATCTGACCACAACACCTTCACCCAGTTATCTTCTGAATCGTTCATATGTTCACTTACAAGCTTTAGACGGGCCTGTACATGTGCTTTCTTGAGCAGGGGGGCCTGTCGTGCGCTACAGGATTTCAGTTCTTCACGGTGGAGTCCCAGCTGCCTTGAGATCGTTAACAAGATCCTCCTGTGTAGTTCTGGTCTGATTCCTCACCGTTCTCATGATCATTTAAACTCCACGAGGTGAGATCTTGCATGGAGCATCAGACTGAGGGAGACTGACATTTTTTTTTGTTTCTTTAATTTGTGAATAAACGCACCAACTGTTGTCACCTTCTCACCAAGCTGCTTGGCGATGGTCTTATAGCCCATTCCAGCCTTGTTTAGATCTACAATCTTGTCCCTGACATCCTTGGACAGCTCTTTGGTCTTGGCCATGGTGGAGAGTTTGGAATCTGATTGATTTATTGCTTTTGTGGACAGGTGTCTTTCATACAGGTAATGAGCTGAGATTAGGAGCACTCCCTTTAAGAGAATGCTCCTAATCTCAGCTTGTTACCTGTATACAAGACACCTGGGAGGCAGAAATCTTGCTGATTGATAGGGGTTCAAATACTTATTTCCCTCACTGACCTGCAAATCAATTTATAACTTTTTCAATATGCGTTTGTCTTGTTTTGTTTTTTTGTTATTCTTCCTCTCACTGTTAAAATACACCTACCATTAAAATTATAGACTGATCATTTCTTTGTCAGTGGAAACTCGTTCAAAATCAGAAGGGGATCAAATACTTCCACCCACCCCCACTTTTTTTTCTAAATAAATATACTCATATATTATATATATATATATATATATATATATATATATATATATATATATATATATATATATATATATATATTATACTAAGAAACATCATCTAAATCACCAAAGAGTAAGCCTCTTTTTATTATTTTTGAATTTATAAAAAATAAAAATAAAAAACTCAGCTACCTCTTCCAGCAAAACAATAGAGAACAGCAACAAGAAGAGAAAATAAAAGACCCAAATTCAGCCCTGAATTCTGCTAACAACAACTGTACATCTAAAAACCTATTAACTCAAACAAATTGTATTTCTGAAAAATATACAGAACACAAAGGAATTATAAATCTCTCGAGCTACCAACTATCACAAGCAGAGACCTCTGTTCTCTCCAAAGGATTGTCTTTCTGTCCAGACATAAAACTAGATAAAATACAACTATATTTGGACATAGAAAAATTCTTCAGGCGTTTGAGACTAGCAGAATTTTTCCACAACAAGGGACATACCACAACATCATTAGACTGTAACAAGAAAAAAAAATTTCCACCCACCACCTGGTTGTAACACCAAACTGGACAGCTATATAGAAAGCTTTCGCCTGAGAACTGCATCCGTTATAACAATCCAATATAAAAAAGACTTACATAATCTTACTCCATCAGAAAGATTTAAAAAAACAACCCCGACATCACATTATACTGGCAGACAAAGGAGGTGCAGTGGTTATCATGAATACTCAGGACTACATAAATGAAGCCAACAGACAACACCTACTATGAGAAACTGAACCAGGACCCTACATAAAAATATGCTCTTCAACTTAAGAAACTCATCAAAACATTCCCTAAAAATATACATCAAGAATTAGAACAACTCATCCCCACCAATCCTACAACTGGGACTTTCTACCTTCTGCCAAAAATCCACAAGGCAGGGTGATCAATTGTTACAAGTATGGACACACTGACTGAACAGATATCTGGATTTGTTGAAAACCATTAGTTAGTAACACCAGTAGCTATATACAAGACACCACTGACTTTCTCAATAAACTCAGTCAGATTAAAGACCTACCTGCTAACACACTACTTGTCACCATGGATGTAGAGCCTCTTTACGCGCCACGTCAAGACCCCGGAAGGAGCGGAGGCCGGAACAGAAGCTTCAGATGCAGGTAAGTGAAGGGAAAGGGAGAGGGGGGGGGGTATTTAGAGGGGTAGAATGAGGGGGGGTTAGAGTGACGGGGGGTTAGAATGAGGGGGTGTTTAGAATGAGGGGGGGTTAGAATGAGGGGGGTTGAGGATGAGCAGGGGGGAGGGAAAGAGACACGGGGTGTTAGAGAGACATGGGGGGTAGAGAGACACAAGGGGGGGTAGAGAGACGGGGGTGTTAGAGAGACACAGGGTGGTACACTGTTTTATATATATCGGCGTATAACACGCACCGGCGTATAACACGCACCTCATTTTAAGAAGGAAATTTCAGGAAAAAAAACTTCAATTTCAAATAAAGAACTTTGAAGCAAAATAAGGGTAGCTCAGAACTTTTTTTTATTAATATTATTAACACTTATAAGGTAAATACCGTAAAATGACAGTAAAAGCAACTGTTTTAACAAAGAAACGTAGATATTATATGTTTTTACAAAAGTTTACTCAGAAATCGCTGCTCCTCCTCAACCCCCCATCCTCAACCTCCCTCCGCATCCTCAACCCCATCCTCATCCTCCTTCCTCAACCCCCTTCTCAACCCCCCTCCTCAACCTCAACCCCCCTCCTCAACCTCAACCCCCCTCCTCAACCTCCCTCCTCATCCTCAACCCCCCCATCCTCAACACCCCTCCTCATCCTCAACCCCCCCATCCTCAACCCCCCTCCTCAACCTAAACCCTCTCCTCAACCCCCCTCCTCAACCTCAACCCCCCTCCTCAACCTCAACCCCCCTCCTCAACCCCCCTTCTCAACCTCAACCCCCCTCCTCAACCCCCCTCCTCAATCTCATCCTCCCTCCTCAACCTCAACCCCCTCCTCAACCTAAACCCCCCTAAATACCTCCCCCTCTCCCTTTCCCCTCACTTACCTGCTTCTGCTCCGGCCTCCGCTCCTTCTTGACCCGGCGAGCATGTGACGTCACATGCGTGCCACATCATTAGATATTATATGTTTTTACAAAAGTTTATTCAGAAATCGCTGCTTCTCCTCAACCCCCCCAAGCTCAACCTCCCTCCTCATCCTCAACCCCATCCTCATCCTCCTTCCTAAACCCCCTCCCCAACCCCCCTCTTCAACCTCAACCCCCCTCCTCAACCTTCCTCCTCATCATCAACCTCCCTCCTCATCCTCAACCCCCCCATCCTCAACCCCCCTCCTCATCCTCAACCCCCCCATCCTCAACCCCCTCCTCAACCCCCCTCCTCAACCTCAACCCCCCTCCTCCACCTCAACCCCCCTCCTCAACCCTCATCCTCCCTCCTCATCCTCAACCCCCTCCTCAACCTAAACCCCCCTCCTCAACCTAAACCCCCCTAAATACCTCCCCCTCTCCCTTCACTTACCTGCTTCTGCTCCGGCCTCCGCTCATTCTTGACCCGGCGCGCATGTGACGTCACGCCATTAGAATATACCGGGTGCCGGCACCCGGTATATGCTAGTGACGTGGTGCGCGTGTCACGTCACATGCGCGCCAGGTCAAGAAGGAGCGGAGACCGGAGCAGAAGCAGGTAAGTGAGGGGAAAGGGAGAGGGGGAGGTATTAAGGTTGAGGAGGGGGGTTTTGGTTGAGTAGGGGGGGTTTAGAATGATGAGGGGGGGTTGTGGATCAGGAGGGGGGAGGGAATATCAGCGTATAACACGCACACATTATTTGCCCCCTATTTTCAGGGAGAAAAAGTGCATGTTATACGCCGATAAATACGGTATATATATATATATATATATATATATATATATATATATGTACTGTATATATGTTGGTTTGTGTATTGTGTTTCATGTTATAGGAATTGTTGTAAAGAAACATATTATCTTGTCTGCATGCTATTGCACCAGCCTATTATGTTACAACGTTGTTATCTGGGATAACTCACTCAGCCCACCTAAATATAAACAACAGGATGAGATTAGTATCTAATCTCATCAGAGGTATAGGGTTCCAAGTAAGCAAGGGGCAGCCTATTATTTAGGGATAGGGCTTACCGATTAGCCAGCCTGTGTGCCAGAAAATTGTATGATATGTGCCAATTAATAAAGGTATGACAGTGGTATCTGTACTTACATAGACACTATGTAAGTGCCATTCTGTACATTAATCCTAATTCTAAGGGATTATATGGTGTTCCTGATATTCTGGTCTGTTAAAGCAAGTTCCTGGGCGTGGTTCCTGTGTATGGTCCATCTTCTGCTAACAGAGGTGTACAAGGACCGCATGATTCTGCTGGATAAGTTTGAACTAGGTTCTTACCAAGTCCAATTGAAGTAGCAGATCATGACTCTAACCTATTAAGGTTGGTTCGTTCTCTGATGAGCACCTCTGACTTAGTTGTTTTGTACATGCAAATTACCTTTAGGGTTTAGTGTCCCTAAGGGTAATAGGGGACTCCAGACGTGGACCCCTTGCTCACTGTGCCTTAGGGAGTTTCAGCTACACCTCACTGACAAGGTCCAATGATGGCCAAAATGTACATCTGTTGTTTGCATGTGTTTTCTTTTCTCATGTTCTGAAAAATGTAAATGTAAATATCCTAAACAATTATATATTTAACTGAATGTTTTCCTGCCTTAGACATCTGGTTTGGAACACAAGACTTCTATGTTGTCCGAATACTTTTTCTGTTCTACCACAAAAATGTGATGTTTCTGTACAAAGTGTAAATAATGATGTAAATATGTACAAAGATTTTATTGTAACAACTCAAAGTTTATGTAACCTATATGCGTTTATGTTTTTTACGTTGTTGGTTTTGTAAAGTTTTCAATAAAATATTATTTTTTTTTAAACGTACATCTGGGGTTTGCTGTTTCTCCTGTTCAGGGTAGAATTGCCTGGTATTTTGGGGCTGGATCACTCTTTTCAGTGGGACCAGACTGATATACTACAGGATATTTCTTTGTGTGAAGGGCACAAGTGAGCCAAAAAAGGTTGCTCTCAGAGTGGATTATCATGTCCATAGATCCTATTACGGTTAGATCGTTCTCTGATTGAGCACCTCTCACTTTGTTGTTGTATATATATGAATATATATATATATATATATATATATA
The DNA here is from genome assembly GCA_027410445.1 of Discoglossus pictus. Lineage (NCBI taxonomy): Eukaryota > Metazoa > Chordata > Amphibia > Anura > Alytidae > Discoglossus > Discoglossus pictus. Next base: position 89,522,016 of record CM050175.1, on the reverse strand, counting down.
TATACACAAAAAAATATATATTATATATATTTTTTTTTTTATTTTCAAAGGTGCCCCTGGGGCCACATCTACCCCACCCAAGATCCTTCTGGCCTACACCTGAATCTCACCATCTCTCCCTCCCCCCATGGCCCCCTTTGGTCTCACCAACTCCTGCAGTTACCTCCCCTGCCGGTGCATCGTGCCCCATGGAAACGTGACATAATTGGGGAATTCCCTGCCCTGGCAGAAGATGAGGAAGTGATGGCCCTGGTGAGGCAGAAGGAGCAGGCAGGGGGTGAGGCAGATGAAGGATATGAGGCAGAGGGAGCGGGTGGCTGAGACAGAGGGGTCACACATGGTGAGGGCAAGAAGAGCTGGGGCCCCGCAGGAAAATATCCGAAAATATTTGTTTAACATTACTGCCCCCCCCCCCCCTCAAGCCGGGCCTGCATTGCACCGGTGCACCAGCGATAGATCCGCCCCTGTCCTATACATATTTTAAGCTTTTAGTACAGAATATAAAAGGACTCTGTAGTCCCATATGCACCTTTTTAAAAAAACTACACTTCGTAATGGCAAATTTTTTTAACTGTAAAAATATGATCTTTAATATATATTAATTACTTCTGGTCTATTTCTACCAGTGGCACAGGATAGCGAGTCTGCTATTGCTATAATGCAGAAATCCTTAGTGTAATTCTTTCAATAGGACTAATGATTGGGAAAAAAACTAAATGAGATAGCTCAAACAGGGTATCATTATATACCGTAATTCACTAATTTAATAAAATAAATGAAATGCTGTAGTTGTTTCCTTTCTGAAAATAGTTGGCCATTACCAAGTGAAGTTCTATAAAAGAGAATGCTGTAAATAGAGGAATAAATGTGTCCTATTAAGGGCCATGGTACAATGAAAAAAAATACATGTTTGACCAGGAGCATAATCTGACAGGAAAATGTAATTTAGCAACAACAAAAAAAAAGTTGATTTGTTTGCAGGATCCCGGAGCATTTGGTGCAGTTTGACTATGTAAGTGGGGTGTTTGCCTTCTGAAGGAGCAGGCCTTGCACTTATCATTTTGCATGCCTGACCATGTGAGAGGGAAGGGGTTAAAGTGACAAAATCTATGAAATAATAAATCCTGTTTTCATACTATTGATAGATAATATAAACACACACCCTTGGGTTCCAAGCTTAAGATTTTCCCTAATATTAATTGTATGCTTCTGACTTACATAGCTCCTAATCAGGGGCGGAGCTACCAATGGTGCAGGTGGTGATGTGCACCAGGGCCCTCCCAGTATTGTGTTGTTTTTTTTCTTGCCTCCTTGGCTACATACTTTCCTGGCTGATTAAAAAAAAAAACATTTCTACTGAAGCTCCAAGAGGTGGAAGTGTGGAGCAGTTCCGCTCACTGGGGATGTGTATCAGGGAAGAGGTAAGAGAGCAAGAGACTACAATGTGACAGCAAAGTACAGGGGGTTGGGTTCTGTGAGGGAGGAGCAAAGGTGATGGTTGTTGTTATGAGAAAGGGTCTTAGGGAAGGGAGCTGTTATGGGATGGGGTCTTGGGGTGGTGTATTTGGTACTGGGGGAGGCCTAGCACAAACAAATTGGTACTGGGGTCCCAATTTTTCACTAGCTCCACCACTGCTGCTAATGATAGTTGTTTGTAATCTTAAGTGCTGCTTTAAATGGATATGGAAGGTTCTTTGATGTATATAAAATCCCCGTGTATCTATTTTATGTACTTTATTTTTTAAGAAGTACTTGTAAACTAAAATCAAACAAACAGTCCCTGCATGGGTCTGGCCTTTGCAGCATATGCAGATTCCTGGATTTTATTGGGTAAATAATATCCCTATGTATCTATTTACTTCTATGTACTTAAATTTATTATAAGCTCTGTTTTAACTGCAGCCTCTGCAGACACAGACTGGGGACTGGATGTGCAGTGTAGTGTCCTAGCCTATCAGGCACCACATCTCAGCTGCATGTTGCAGAGAGATGGTTTGTTTAGTATGCGACACGGCACAGCAAGTACAGCCTGTGTCATTCTGTGCTGAAGTGGCCAGACCCATACAGGAACTATTTATTTGATTTTAGGCAGTAAAACAGAGCCTATAAGCACTTCTTAATAAAATAAAGTACTTAAAGTAAATAGATGCACAGAGATATTATATACCTAGTACAATCCATAACCCTTTAACAGTGTAGCCCCAGTATAAATCAGATCCAGATCGGTACAAAGCAGTGTGAAGGGGTTAATCTTGGGTTAGTAATGGTTCCCTTCTGCCCCTATCTATCACAGATAAAAGTGAAATGATTTTGTGTGTTTGCTCCCCCCCTTCCCCTCAGGGGTAACATCCATCATCCTGTGCTCCATCAGCCGCACCTTGCCCATCCAGCAGACACGAGTGGAGCTTCAGGTGACGCGCGGCTGAGCGTGTCGGAGCCAAGGAGTCAAAGATGGATCATGTACGAGCTGGGACTTTATTCTCAACCATTAACCATATGGAGTGAGTTACCAGCAGCACTGCCGGAGTGTGCCGGACACGAGGGCTGAGTGACAGACTTGATAATAGCCTCTACCTGATGACATGGGCGGCTGATCTACTGAACTACGCACGGAGCCGCCATATAACTGTACACTAGAAATAAAGATAAAACGGGACTGACTCATAGAAGACGTTCATCTCTCTGCACCCAAGGAGTCCGGACTGATGAGATCTAACAATATTGTGATGGCCAATTCAGACTATTATCTATTTTATTTATTTTAGTACATAAAAGTAAATAGATACACAAGTATATTGTAAAGTATATCTAGTAAAATCCAGGACCCTCCCATGTCCCTTTAATAGTGTGGGATGATGCCTCTTTTTGCTTGTGCCATTACAGAGGAGCAATCTACTGAAGTCTATGCGCCTGTATCTGTTCTAGACCAGACCCGAAATGCCAGGCAAGTCTTCTTTGCACAAAGAATTCAGTAACACGCAGGTGCCATTTTAAGACATAAATTGCTTTTGTTTTTTTTCAGTGGAAAGCTACGAATTTCTCTAGAGCAAAGCTCTCATGTCTCGGTTACCCTGTATAACTTAGGGTCACACCCATCTGTGAATGGGTCATGTGAATGGTATGCCCTGTGGAAGGGTACCCACCCAGGGTGTAGTATATTAAGATTTGCCACAAGCAAACTCTTTCAAACTGAATAAAAATCTCTTCTGCATTCAAGGTCACCTTCCGGGTGACACACAAGTGACAAGTCTGTAAGCTGTCGATATAATTATAATATTAAATATAAAAACAGCTTTAGATCTCAGTATAACAGGCTTAGATTACTAACGAACATAATTATCTGCTAATTAGTCTGTGCTCTGCGCCAACTGGCTAATGAGATTCACGCTTATCATGTGACTCTGTGTAATAGCATTCACATGACTGGCGCATCATGGTTACATGTCACACGGATAAATGCCACCAACCAATAATAATCCCTGTAACTAGGACAACATTTAAAGGTACACTGTAGTGTTCTAATAACAGGATCTTTATATTTTAATTGATCATTAATAACAGCAATCTTCAATATTACATTTACTTAAAAAAAAAGTCAAATTCTAAACATCCACTGAAAACTGCTGTTTTCCTTAATCATTAGATGTGAGCTCCTCCTATCTTTTTTCAAACTATGGCAGAGATTTCCCCAGGTTGTGCTAGTAAAGCTGTGTAATAAATAGGCAGCTGCTATGAAGTCTAAAATATGGTGGAGAAAAAAACGCTACACTGAGGGCCTCATTCTATTATTGGCCGTAGGAGCTGGCCGCAAGGGATGGCAGCTACTTAGGTATTTTATTCCCTTACGGACAAGGGATGCGGCCGGCTTGCGGCCGGCGCCCTGCTTTCCCTTGCGGCCACCCCTGATGCAGCTTACTGCATGGGAAGCCTTTGATCCCACGTGGCCGCAAGAGATTCAGCCGCATGAAACCCTACGACCCTATTCAAATGCTCTGGCCACCCCTCCACCAAGCCCGTAAAACGGCCAAAAATGTCTGCAGCTTCCTTCCACCATGGAGCCGTCGCAAGGGCTGTGAAGCCCTTGCAGCTGCTCCAATTATGCCCCCCATCAGGCTGCAGGGGACCCGATCGGGACCCGATCGGGACTCCTGCAGTGTCCCTACATCTCCCCTATAATGTAGGGGTCCTAAACGAGACCCCTGCAGGGTGCACACATTAACCCTATAATGCAGGGGTTCGATTGAGACCCCGGCATTGTCCTAACATTAACCCTATAATGCAGGGGTCCGAACGGGACCCCTGCAGGCTCCCCACATTAACCCCCGGCACCTAAAATTAACCCCATCACTAATGGGGGTCATTATAGACCCCCATGAGTCTAAAATTAACCTCCTCAGTCCAACCCCTAGGTTAACCCTACAAGTGCCATGAGGGTCCTCCAGAAACCTCATGATAAAGTCTAAGCAGTACCCTAACTATACCCCATTAACCCCTTAACCCTAACTATTCCCCTATTAACCTCTTAACCCTAACTATACCCCATTAACCCATATTAAACCATATTACACCCTAACTGGGCCTATTTAACCATAACTGTACCTATTTAAACCTAACTGGGTCTATTTAAACCTAACTGAGACTATTTAACCCCTCTAGACCACTAAACAAGCCTACCTAACTCTAACTGGGTCTATTTAACCCTAACTGGGCATATCTAACCCTAACTAGGCATATTTAACCCTAACTGGGCCTATTTAAACCTAACTAGGCCTATTTAACCCCTCTAGACCTATTCAATCCTAACTGGGCCTATCTAACCCTAACTGGGCCTATTTAACCGTAACTGGACCTATTTAAACCTAATGGACCTATTTAACCCCTTTAGACCTATTTAACCCTAACTGGGCCTATTTTACCCTAACTGGACATGTTTAAACCTAACTGGGCCTATAACTCCTCTAGACCTATTTAACCCTAACCGGGCCTATCTAACCCTAACTGGGTCTATTTAACCCTATCTGGACCCGTTTAAACCTAACTGGGCATATTTAACTCCTCTAGACCTATTTAATCCTAACTGGGCCCATCTAACCCTAACTAGGCTTATTTAACCCTAACTGGACCTATTTAAACCTAACTGAACCTATTTAACCCCTCTAGACCTATTTAACCCTAACTGGACCTATCTAACCCTAACTGGGCCTATTAAACCTTATCACTTATACAGACCCCCATAAGCCTCCATCTAACCCCTTCACTTATGGAGGTCTCCATCACTTATGGTGGGTCATACAACCCCATCACTTCTATCCCCATCACTTATGGGGGTCATACAGACCCCCGTAAGCCTCCATCTAACTCCTTCACTTATGGGGGTCATGCAGACCCCCGTAAGCCTCTGTTTAACCCAATCAGTCCCATAAGGGTCCATCATGGGACAATTAAAACCCTAATATTAATCACATAAGTGCCATGAGGGTCCTACAGGACCCTCATGACACTAAGTACAAACACTACACTACACTACCCCCCAATAAACCAATAAATCTAAACTAACCCCCTCTACACCAACCTATTAACACCTACACTACCTACCTACCCCCTATTAAACCCCACCCCACTAATTACACAAAATAAAGCAAGCTAAGTTACAAAAAAAATCAAACATAACAAACCCCCCCACTACAAAAGATAAAAAAAGAACACATACATCACTTGAGATTAGTACTACTTAAGGATGTATAGATAAGACACTATTAAAGGCCACACCGAGGGTGTGACATTGACATTAAGTCTCCATTAAATATACATTAGATTTGTACTGTTCTAACTCTGATCAGAAGGTTTGTCTCCTCCCCATATTAGTCAATCATTGTATCAGTTTGGAGATGGGCGCCGCATTTGCGGAGGTGAAGGCTCTACGGCGCCTCACAACCGGTTACAAACCACCACACAAGCGACACTTGGAAAAAAACACATAAACATGCAATGACTAACTACGGGCTTACACAAAAATATACCAGCCGCGGGACTGACCAAAAAAATAAATTGCGGACTTACACAAAAACAATTACGGCCCGCGGGGACTTAGAAAAAACTCATTATGGACTTGCAAAAATGCAATTTTAATGGACAACCAGCGCACAGCGCGAAACATTACAAAACACAAAAATACACCCAAAAATAAAATAAAAACCTTACCCACACCAAGAAGGGGACACCCAGGACCTCTGCAACACTGCTTAAACCTCGAATACGGTTAAATTTACAAAGCCACTCAAAAATCTTAGCGAGAGAAAAAATGGCTGCCGAAAAAAACAAAAACGAGGCTACCCGACCCCTAAAACCGCTAAATAACACAAAGCAAATACTTTTACAAAAACCCGTACGACCTACAACATACACCATTAGCAAGGACGCTACATCATACAAACCCGCATACCACATATACAATCGCAGCCATTTTACACTAACACTAACTTACACAATGCGGAAGTACCCAGCTACACTAATGCCTTCCCCTCGCGCACGCAGCCTATTTACACTACACACTGCACACATTGCTGACACTTACACCTCAGCTCCACAACACTGAAAACCTACATTGTATGCTGCAGGAACATGAAAACAGATTGTCAGCTCTTCAGCACAAGGCTTCCTGCATAGATTACTTCCAAATAGGTAATGTATATTCATTTATTAATTTATTACTTATTTAATTAGCATACAAAAACACATATACACAAAAAAACACTCTTGCAATAAACACAAAAGCCATTCACCTCACAACAAGCGCCAACGCTGCTCATAACACAAAGCCTTGCAATAAGCGCAAAAACCAGATCAGCGCCGACCAAACGATAACAGCAAAAGGGCCTATCAGAAAAAAAACAACCAACAGCCTCACAATGAGCGCCAAAGGCGCTCAGCGCGAGGCTTGCAATGAGCGCCAAAGGATCTCGGACCCCACAATAAATGTATGTCTGTACCAAACAGCATTACCTGCCTTACAATTTTATTGCTGTCATTTTTGGACGGGCAGTTAGCTAGTTGGAAGATAAAGGTCAGCAATAATGTCCCTCTAAAGATCTCTATTCAGAAATAAAGAGGGACTAATGTCACTATATAGACCACCAGTCAGAAATAGAGAGGGACTAATGTCACTGTATAGATCCCGAGTCGGCGATAGAGAGGAACTAATGTCATTGTATAGACCGCTAGTCAGAAATAGAGAGGTACTAATGTCACTATATAGACCACCAGTCAGAAATAGAGAGGGACTAATGTCACTATATAGACCACCAGTCAGAAATAGAGAGGGACTAATGTCACTGTATAGATCCCGAGTCGGCGATAGAGAGGAACTAATGTCATTGTATAGACCGCTAGTCAGAAATAGAGAGGTACTAATGTCACTCTACAGACCACCAGTAAGAAATAGAGAGGTACTAATGTCACTCTACAGACCACCAGTAAGATATAGAGAGGTACTAATGTCACTCTACAGACCCCCAGTAAGAAATAGAGAGGAACTAATGTCACTCTACAGACCCCCAGTAAGAAATAGAGAGGAACTAATGTCACTCTACAGACCACCAGTAAGAAATAGAGAGGTACTAATGTCACTCTACAGACCCCCAGTAAGAAATAGAGAGGAACTAATGTCACGCTACAGACCCCCAGTCAGAAATAGAGAGGGACTAATGTCACTCTATAGACCCCCAGTCAGAAATAGAGAGGAACTAATGTCACGCTACAGACCCCCAGTCAGAAATAGAGAGGGGCTAATGTCACTCTATAGACCCCCAGTCAGAAATAGAGAGGGACTAATGTCACTGTATAGACCCCCAGTCAGAAACAGAGAGGTACTAATGTCACTCTATAGACCCCCAGTCAGAAACAGAGAGGTACTAATGTCACTCTATAGACCCCCAGTCAGAAATAGAGAGGTACTAATGTCACTGTATAGACTCCCAGTCAGAAATAGAGAGGGACTAATGTCACTCTACAGACCCCCAGTCAAATATAGAGAGGTACTTATGTCACTCTATAGACCCCCAGTCAGAAATAGAGAGGTACTAATGTCACTCTATAGACCCCCAGTCAGAAATAGAGAGGGACTAATGTCACTCTACAGACCCCCAGTCAAATATAGAGAGGTACTTATGTCACTCTATAGACCCCCAGTCAGAAATAGAGAGGGACTAATGTCACTCTATAGACCCCCAGTCATATATAGAGAGGTACTAATGTCACTCTATAGACCCCCAGTCAGATATAGAGAGGTACTAATGTCACTCTATAGACCCCCAGTCAGATATATAGAGAGGTACTAATGTCACTCTATAGACCCCCAGTCAGAAATAGAGAGGTACTAATGTCACTCTATAGACCCCCAGTCAGAAATAGAGAGGGACTAATGTCACTCTATAGACCCCCAGTCAGAAATAGAGAGGGACTAATGTCACTGTATAGACCCCCAGTCAGAAACAGAGAGGTACTAATGTCACTCTATAGACCCCCAGTCAGAAACAGAGAGGGGCTAATGTCACTCTATAGACCCCCAGTCAGAAATAGAGAGGGGCTAATGTCACTCTACAGACCCCCAGTCAGAAATAGAGAGGGACTAATGTCACTCTATAGACCCCCAGTCAGATATAGAGAGGTACTAATGTCACTCTACAGACCCCCAGTCACATATAGAGAGGGGCTAATGTCACTGTACAGACCTCAGTCAGATATAGAGAGGTACTAATGTCACTGTATAGACCCCCAGTCAGAAATAGAGAGGTACTAATGTCACTCTATAGACCCCCAGTCCGATATAGAGAGGTACTAATGTCACTCTATAGACCCCCAGTCCGATATAGAGATGTACTAATGTCACTGTACAGACCTCAGTCAGATGTAGAGAGGTACTAATGTCACTCTATAGATCCCCAGTCAGATATAGAGAGGTACTAATGTCACTCTATAGACCCCCAGTCAGATGTAGAGAGGTACTAATGTCACTCTATAGATCCCCAGTCAGATATAGAGAGGTACTAATGTCACTCTACAGACCCCCAGTCACATATAGAGAGGTACTAATGTCACTGTACAGACCTCAGTCAGATATAGAGAGGTACTAATGTCACTCTATAGACCCCCAGTCCGATATAGAGAGGGACTAATGTCACTCTATAGACCCCCAGTCAGATATAGAGAGGTACTAATGTCACTCTACAGACCCCCAGTCAGCTATAGAGAGGGGCTAATGTCACTGTACAGACCTCAGTCAGATATAGAGAGGTACTAATGTCACTCTATAGACCACTAGTAAGAAATAGAGAGGTACTAATGTCACTGTATAGACCCCCAGTCAGATATAGAGAGGTACTAATGTCACTCTATAGACCCCCAGTCAGAAATAAAGAGGGACTAATGTCACGGACCAACTACTACTCCCAGCCAATGAAGCGCTTGTATGCTAAAAGGTTATGGTATGGATATGTTCCTGGATGTTACTAGGTATATCATATTCCTGTGTTTCTATTTACTTTTATGTATATTATTTTATTAGTTAGCTCTTATAAGCTCTGCTTAAAATCAAACAAACCTGTATGGGTCTGCCCTCTGCAGACACAGACTCTGTACAGCTGAATGTGCAGTGTAGTGTCCTAGCCTATCTGGGACCACGTCTGAGCAGCATGTTGATTCTTGTTGCTGAGACATGGTCACTGATTGGTTTGTATGAGACATTGGTGGAGCTAGAGATTGGAAGGCCCTGGTGCAAAAAAAAGGGAACCAAATCACTCAGTGCTACTCCCCAGATGCCTTCTCATAACTGCTCCCCTCCTGAAGACTGCTTCTGTTAACAGCAAACCTTACCAAGACTCTTACCCATTGCTGCTCACCCCCCAATACTAATTTCCATAGCTTCTCCACTATTATTACTTTTTGACTGGCAAAGCTCCTCTACCTGCAGAACAGCTCCAGGATGCATGCAATCCACTTTCCAGCAACATCCTCCAGGGATATACCGCTCCCAGCAGCCAACCCACATGGCATCCATCCCTCTTTGCTTACATCCCTACATAGCAGCCATCCCCTTTCTGCATCCACCCCCACCCACCCCTGTTAGCATCCATCCCCACACAGTACCCAACCCCTCTCAGTGCCACCTCACTAATCTTTACATCCCAGCTCTATTTTGCTGCCACATTACAGCCCATGCTTTCTTCCATTCTTCCCTGATACACATGCCCAGTATGCTGGAATGCTCTACACTGCCACCTCTTGGAGCTTCAGTGGAAATGGCCTTTTTTTAAACAGACACACACCAATTTCAGGCTGGGGGCATGTGGCCAAGGAGGCACAGGGGGGACCCAGGGGGATTGTAGCGGGTTGGGCTGGTGTAGGGGGCCCCTACACTGCAGAAAAAAATAAAATGCAAACAAAATTTAAAACAAATTACACACCACTGACCCTCACCCCAAAGGAGGGCCCTGGTGCACTGCACCACTTGTAGATCCGCCCCGGTATGAGACACAGCACAGCAAGTACTAGAGAGTCTGTGTATTTATGAACTGCAGAGGGTAGACTATTTATTTGATTTTACGCAGTAATAACAGCACTTATCAGCACTTCTTAATAACATAAAGTGCATAAAAGTAAATAGACACACAGGGATATTATATACCTAGTAACATCCAGGAACCTTCCATATCCCTTTAATAATTAATAATTTCACTTGCCAGTCACTAATTTATTATAGCACCATCATCAGACTGGACTGGACCCTTAGCCATTTGGAGAATGTCCTCTTCCAAGGATGAGATGGACAATGGAAAAATACTTTATGGACAAGACGCCCTTGAACGTGTTTTTGAGTTAACAATAAACAGAGGGATGTGTGGCCTGGACTTGAGACGAGTTGAGTGCATAGCAGACTCATGTGCTCTCTCTCCTGGCTCCCAGGGGGGTGTCTGGGCTCCGAGTTCCCTCTCCTGTGGAAGCCAAGGCAGCTTCGTGTGCTGTGCTTCTTGTGAGCCATCCCTCATTGTGTTCTGGATCATCTTTCAGCAAGTTTTGCTTCTCATTAACGTCCTTGTTCCTTGGCTCATGGAAAATCTGGCTAAATGGGGTTTCTGCCGAAAAAGCACTCAGCAGCCGAGGAGGACCCAGGGATTCATTATATCACGTCACTCTGATTGGAGCTTCATGTTAAAACCGCAGGGCAGTAGATCGAGTTACAAAGTTGCACATTTTACTGCAATATTAAACAAAAAATATCTTGTTATTATTTTACTTGATACAAATGTATTTGTATCTTTACAGGGGCCCTTTAATAGAAGGTATTTTCAATTTAAATTTATAGTAATTAAAGTCCCATTTTTTTCTTTATGGGTAAATGGGGCTTGAATTGTTTAGTCATTACTCTTAAAGGGATATGGAAGCTTCCTGGATGTTACTAGGTATATAATATCCCTGTGTATATATTTACTTTTTGTACTTTACAGTATATTATTAAGAAGTGCTTATAAGCTCTATTTTTATTCCCTAAAATCATACATGATATCTTTTTACTTATTTACTTACTTACTTTATCTTATTAAGAAGTGCATGTAAGCTCTAAATAAAATTAAACAAACAGTCCCCGTATGGGTCTGCCCACTGCAGCGTATGCAGACACAGACTCTGTAGGGCAGATTGTGCAGTGTTGCTTCCTAGTCTATCAGGGACCTATACAGGGACAATTTGTTTGATTTTAGACAGTAAAAACAAAGCCTATAAGCACTTATTAATACAATAATGTATATAATATGTCATTATTTTTAATTACATAAAAGTAATAAAATAAAGTACATAACACTATATACTGTACCTAGTAAAATCCAGAAACCTTCCATATCCCTTTAAGAGCAATGAATAGGCAATTTAGACCACATTTACAAATATTTAAAAAACAGGCAAAATTATTTTATAAAACAATATATTTAAATTTTTATCCTTGCTGTGCAATTATTATTACTTCCAGGGATTTATTTTCTCAGTTGATTTGTTACTTTCTTAGGAGGGTGTGTCCTTGTAATCTAATGAGTTGTCCATTAATACTATAGAAAGGATTACAAATACAAGTGACCCCCTTATCATTCAGAATTAGGTGGTCTCCTTCACGTCCTGGGGCTGGAGCAGTAAAGTTAGAAACCTGAATGTGTGTAAACCTGCAGACTGAGCCCAGCTCTTATTTGCCTCCACCCCCACATGGTTGTTTGCATCAGTAAGAAAACAATTAGGATGGGGAGAAAATACAATGTTAACAAACCTTAGTTTTAAAAGCTACATTAAATGTATTACCTTCAGATACTGTTTTTTGTTGTTGTTAATAAATAACACATGGGTTATATTATTATGACCACCACCACCTACTTTTAATGTCAGCAGTGCATAGCAAATGAAAAACAGCACGTGTCATGAGCTGGCTTTTTTTTTCGGGTTTTGTTTCCTCACAACCTGGAATTAACATGGATTGTTTGAGGATTTGCATCATTTAATTTACAGAACATGCCCACAACTTTGAAGATGTTTTTTTTTTATTGTGAAGCAAACAACAAATAGGACTAGAGATGTCGCAGACAGTTCGCCCGCGGACTATTTGCGGCGATTTTGGCATGTTCGCGTTCGCAGCGGACGGCGAACACATGCGGTTTTCGGTTCACCCCCTATACTTTATCATTGAGGAAACTTTGACCCTGCACCTCACAGTCAGCAGACACATTCCAGCCAATCAGCAGCATACACTCCCTTCCAGAGCCTTCCATCTGAAGGACAGCATACATTTTAGAATCATTCAGAAACTGCATTTGTTGTGAGAGGACAGATAGTGTAGCTGCTGGAGATTTAATAGGGAAATAGCCAGGCTGTGTATTTAGCCTCCATTACAGACCTGAAGGACTTATCTGATATCTGCTGCAAGGACAGCAACCCAAAAAGCCCTTTTTAGGGCTAGAACATCATTTATTTTATTTTATATATTTTTTCTGTGTAATCTAATTGCATATGCCTGCCTGCCAGCGTGTGTGTGTGACAGGCTAACACCTAACAGCTTATATTGTGCTTATTTTCACTACTCATACCTGGTGGTGTAACATACATTGAAAACAACCATTTTTTTCCTGTAATCTAATTTCAGTTGCCTGCCTGTGACTGTAATAGATTGAATAGCATTTGCCTGCCTACAGGCGTGTGTGTGAAGCCTATTGCATCTACTCTGCCAACTTTTGCCAGTGCACAGTGATACGTCATATCTGGTGCAACCGTAGTGTACAGTGACATAAAACAACACTTTTTTGACTGTAATCGATTGAATATCAGTTGCCTGCCTACAGGCGTGTGTGTGAGGCCTACAGCACCTACTCTGCCAACTTTTGCCAGTGCACAGTGACACTCATATCTGGTGGTACCTTAGATTGCACGCGCAGTGCCCCAAATTTGAAGTGGGAGGACCGACCAAGCATCTTTTTCCATCTCCCGCTTCCAAAAATCCATGCCATATACACGTCCCCTGATAGGTGACGTAACAGGTATCAAACTGATAGGAATAAATAGTACAACTTATTACACCACTCCTATCTGGTGGCACATTACATTGCACGTGCAGTGGTGGCTGGGTGGAGGAAGAGACCTTCAATGACAGCAGTGAGGACAAGGAACGGGACATGGCTAGCTTGGTATCCAACCTTGTGCAAATGGGGAGTTTGCGGTTGTGCAAAGGGACTGTTTGCGGTTGTGAAGCGGGTGTAACCCTTACACTACCTGATTGATACAACATCATACCTGATGTTTTAAAGCATGTTATTCCAATTTAGGAATGTTAGGTGATTTATGCCCTTGATGGCTTAAAACCAGACTCTGCATCAACTATGTAATTTTCCGTGGGAGTTTTGCCATGGATCCCCCTCCGGCATGCCACAGTCCAGGTGTTAGTCCCCTTGAAACAACTTTCCCATCACTATTGTGGCCAGAAAGAGTCCCTGTGGGTTTTGAAATTCGCCTGCCCATCGAAGCCTATGGCTGTTCGCCGGGTTCGCCCATTCGCGAACATTTGCTGGAAGTTCGCGTCCACTGTTCACGAACCGAAAGTTTGATGTTCGCGACATCACTAAATAGGACAAAATAACAGAAAAAGTCAATGTGCATAACTATTCACCCCCCCCTAAAGTCAATACTTTGTAGAGCCACCTTTTGCCGCAATCACAGCTCCAAGTCTCTTTGGATAAGTCTCTATGAGCTTGCCACATCTTACCACTGGGATTTTTTCCCATTCATCCTTGCAAAACTGCTCCAGCTCCTTCAAGTTGGATGGTTTGCGCCTGTGAACAGCAATCTTTAAGTCTGACCACAGATTTTCTATTGGATTGAGGTCTGGGCTGTGACTAGGCCATTCCAACACATTTACATGTTTCCCCTTAAACCCCCCAAGTGTTGCTTTAGCCGTGTGTTTGGGGTCATTGTCCTGCTGGAAGGTGAACCTCCATCCTAGTCTCAAATCACGCACAGAGTGGTACAGGTTTTGCTCAAGAATATCCCTGCACCATCCATCTTTCCCTCAACTCTGACCAGTTTCCCAGTCCCGGCTGCTTCAGTACATCACCACTGCATGATGCTGCCACCACCATGTTTCCCTGTGGGGATGGTGTACTTTGGGTGATGTGATGTGTTGGGTTTGCGCCAGACATAGTGTTTTCTTTGATGGCCAAATGTTACATTTTATTCTCATCAGACCAGAACACCTTCCTCCATACATTTTAGAAGTCTCGCACATGTCTTTTCGCAAACTCAAAATGTGCCATTTTGTTTTTTGCTGAAAGTAATGGCTTTCTTCTGGCCACTCTGCCATAAAGCCCAACTCTATGGAGCGTACGGCTTATTGTCATCCTATGTACAGATACTCCAGTCTCTGCTGTGGAACTCTGCAGCTCCTCCAGGGTTACCTTAGGTCTCTGTGCTGCCTCTCTGATTAATGCCCTCCTTGCCCGGTCCGTGAGATCTGATGGCCGGCCATCTCTTGGCAGGTTTGCTGTTGTGCCATGTTCTTTCCATTTGGTTATGATAGATTTGATGGTGCTCCTGGGGATCATTAAAGATTTGGATATTTTTTTTATAACCTAACCCTGACTTGTACTTCTCAACAACATTGTCCCTTACATGTTTGGAGAGTTCCTTGGTCTTCATGGAAGTGTTTGGTTAGTGGTGCCTCTTGCTTAGGTGTTGCAGCCTCTGGGGCCTTTCAAAAAAGGTGTCTCTATGTAATGATAGATCATGTGACACTTAGATTGTACACAGGTGGATATAATTTCACTAATTATGTGACTTCTGAAGGTAATTGGTTGCACCAGAGCTTTTTATGGGCTTCATAACAAAGGGGGTGAATACATACGCACATGCCAATTTCCTGTTTTCTATTTCTAAAAAATTGTTTTATGTATATATTTTTCTCATTTCACTTCACCAACTTAGACTATTGTGTTCTGATCCATTACAGAAAATTCAGATTAACAAAACATTGAACTTAGGGCTGTAATGTAACACAATATGTAGAAAATGAATGGGGTGAATACTTGTGCAAGGCACTGTAGGCATTCTGTAAACATATCAGCCATCACTGTCATATGTAAAACATGCAATTTATCCAACTTTGAAAAGGGGATGATCATTGGCTTTCTGGCCAAGGGTGACAGTATTTCTAAAACAGTGCAGTTTGTGAACTGTTCTCATGCTGCAGAGTTTAAAGTGTTTTGTGACTGAACAAATGAAACCAATGCGAATAAATGGTGTGGAAACTGCAGAGCACCACTTGCCATTAATGTCAGAGGTGAACATCCGCTGCTAAGGTGTGTGATGGCCAACCGACACACTACAGTTGAGAAACTCACCATCCAAATGTACCAGGGGACTACCAGACGTGTGTCTGTAATGACAGTACAGCCAACCCTGTTGTGTATGTGACTCCGACGCAAACGGCTAATCACTGCACTCATGCGGACGAGGGTTCATCGTCAGAAATGACTTCAATTTGCACAACATTGGACCTCGTCTGTTTGACAAAGGGTTGCCTTCTCTGATGAGTCACGTTTTCTACTCCATCGACTTGATGAAAGTTGGCGTGTCAGACACAAAACTTTGTAGAACAAATACTTTGCAACCATTGTTGGAAGAACACAAGCCGGTGGCGACAGCGTTATGGTCTGGGGAATGCTTTCTTGGCATTGTCTGGGTCCACTCATACCTCTGGAAGGTGCTCTCAGCCGATTGAATTATCTATCCATCTTTGCAGATCAAGTACACACATACATGTTGACAGTCTTCAATAGAGTGGATGGGATCTTCCAGCAGGACAATGCAACATGCCATATGGCCAGAATTGTCCAGGAGTGGTTGGAGGAGCAGACAAAGACTTCCAAGTACTTCCCTGGCCTACAGATTCTCCGCACTTGAACCTCATGGAGCTCCTGTGGGACCACCTCAATCGCCATGTTCCTCGTATGGATCCTCCACTACGCTCTCTTCAGTAGCTGTTGAATGCACTGTACTCTGCATGGCTCCAGGTACTCTTGCCAACCTTCCAACATCGTACTGACTCACAACCACACCATCTAGCTGCTGTCCATGCTGCACACAGTGGTTATTCGGGATATTAGCGGGTGGTCATAATAATGTGACTCAACTGTGTAAATAACCAAATGAAACCACCTTCTTTGACCAACATCGAGGAGGAGATGGATAGATGAGGTAATTGAAGCAATGAACATGAGCTTGAGGGAGCACAGAGGTGCAGTGGTTTACTGATGTGCCTGGTATGCTGGGGTCCATAGGGTCATGGAGAGTCAGACACAACTGAACGACTAAACTACAACAATATATCTATACATGTAGATCACAATAATGCTAAAGTCTTACAATACATGAACATTATGGTTTTATCATTATGCTGATCTACAGGTCTAGATCTACCAACTGGGCATGCTTTTGGGGTTTATCACCCCCTCCCCCACACCAAGGATTTATTAATCACATGAAATACAATTATTAGCAGCGAGAGAGGGCGTCTTCAAGTAATTAATAAAAAAAAAATCAAGCTCAATTATCGAAAACTTCAATTATTTAAAATGTACCCTTAGCAATGCTATTTATTTGTATGTGCAGTGTTCATTACTCCAATAACTGGGGTCTTTTCTGTGTCCAATGGTAGAAGCAGACTGTAATCTAACCTATAACTTATTTATTAGTCCTTTTTTTTTATTTTTATTAAATCCACAAAACATGGATTTGACTGTATGATGGGAGATGACACTTGGTTCCGGGGGGCTTCCCTGGGAGGGCTGACCCCCAAACACTGTCACTGTGCTCATCTGTGCACAATCTGGGCTTGGGTAGGGAGTGGTGGTCTTTGGATGGGATTTTCCCGCCTCTCATAAGTCATTATCCCCAGAATGAGGACATAAAGAGGTCATAAAATGCTGTGGCTCCCAAAGGGGACCATCCCACTGAAGACACTTCTGCTGCAGATGTTTGTGGTGTAACATCATTCCTCATATGGCAAAGGAATACAAAGCAACAGCTTTCTCCAGGTGGGCTACGGCAAAACATGGGATTAAACTGTAGTTTAGGAAAAAAAATTGCACATGTTTGGGAAATTTAGAACAAACTTACAACATTAGTAAATGTATAAGCCATGAGTGTAAAAGCATTTTAGGGAAAATCTTAAGTAAAGGGGTGCATTTCATCAGTACATCATCAACAAGAGCCTGAAAATCATGTGAAAAAAAAGTTTTGAATTTGTAAAATTGCTGCATATTTAAACTAGTTATTCCTTCAGAAACTGTCTTGTAAATTCTCTCGGATATCGCAACTTTCATATAATCTTAGGCAAACACCTAAGCCTAGATCACATGGCTGCGCCTATAAGCTCTAAAAAGAGCAGGGTTCTCTGCACCTTCTGTACCAGCATGTAACCTTTATGTTTTGTACTTACTTTATCCCCTGTACTCATTTCTACTGAATATCTTGTTGATTTATAAATATATGATAGTGATCATATTCCATTTACTCCTACTCCCACCCCTTCCTTTTCCCTGATTCTACGTGCTCCACACACAAAAAAATAGAAGCATAAGTGTATGTGTATGTACACATATATAGTATTAGGTATAGTGACATAAACATTATACTGTAAATAATAATTTAATATATACAGAGTTACATAGTTACTTGGGCCCTCATTCAATTGCGATTTGGCCAATTGAATAGTGCTCTAAATAAGCACATAGCATTTTTTTTTCAAATAAGTTTTTAGTTTGTAAAAACCTTGCTTTTGGATAGATGTTTACTAACTAAAAACTTCTTTCAGAAAATATGTTATGTGCTTATTTAGAGGCCTATTCAATTGGCCAAATCGCAATTGAATGAGGCCCTTAGTAATTAAGGTTGAAAAAAGACTTTCAGTCTATCAAGTTCAACCTTTTAAGATCTCCCCTGATCTGCAATATGCGGATTAGTTATTCATTAATTAGTTGTTAAATAATTATTAATCAATTATTTAATTTTTTAATTTAATTTAATTTAATTTTTTTAATTATTAATTAATTCAGAGGAAGGCAAACAGAAAAAAAAAACAAGTTAAACTTAGCCAATTGTCTCATAGGGAAAAAAGCAAACAGAAAAAACCCCCAAGTGAAACGAAAGGGAAAAAAGAAAAAAATCCTTCCTGACCTTAGATACTGGCAATTGGATTTCTCCCTGGATCAATACACTCTATCTAATTATCCATGATAACCCTGAATTCCCTTTTTAATTAGAAATAAATCCAGTCCCCTTTTAAAGTTATCTATCGAATCCGCTGTCACCACCTCCTCTGGTAGAGAATTCCACAGATTAACCACCCTTACTGTGAAGAACCCTTTTCTTTCTTTAAGGTGGAATTTTTTTTACTTCTAACCTCAGGATGTCCTCTTGTCAGTTTAAAACCTCTTGGCACAAAAAGCTCCCCTGACAAATCTTTATACTGACCCTGGATGTATTTATATAAGGTAATCATATCTCCTCTTAGATGCCTTTTTTAGAGAAAATATGTTTAATTTGGTTAGTCTTTCTTCATAACTTAGCCCCTCCATTCCCCTTATTAGTTTTGTTGCCCTCCTCTGTACCTTTTCCAGCTCTAAAATGTCCTTTTTATGAAGTGGTGCCCAAAATTGTCCTCCATATTCCAAATGAGGGCGTACTAGAGATTTGTATAGTGGCAGAATTATATTTGCTTCCCTGGCTTCTATACCCTTCTTAATACATGCTAATATTTTATTTGCCTTTGCAGCCGCTGCTTGGCTTTGAGCGCTGTTACCTAGGTGGTTGTCCACAAGCACTCCAAATCCCTTTCAATATCCGATACACCTAGATTTGCTCCATTAAGATTATAATATAATATAAATAATATAAATATAATATAAATTGCCTTGCTATTTTTCCTTCCCAGATGCATAACTTTAAATTTATTCATATTAAATCTCATCTGCCATTTAGATGCCCATTCCTCAATTTTATGTAAATCCCTTTGGAGGGAAAGCACATCATTATCTGATTTAATTCCCTAGCACAACTTCGTGTCATCAGCGAAAATGGCGACACACCTCTAAGTCATTAATAAATATGTTAAAAAGGAGAGGACCTAATACTGAACCCTGAGGAACCCCACTTACCACATTAGTCCAATCGGATTATTTACAACAACTATTTGCTTCCTGTCTTTTAGCCAGCTCTCAATCCATGAGCAGATATTTACTGCAATTCCTGTATCCATTAGTTTGCACAATAGACTCCCATGTGGCACTGTATCAAAAGCCTTTGCAAAATCCAAGACTACATGCACTGAGTTGTCTTGATCCAGGTTCCTACTAACCTCCTCATAGAAACTAAATAGATTTGTTTGACATGACCTATCCCTCATAAATCCATTTTGACTCCTACTTATAATGCTTTTCAAATAGACATATCCTTGTATATTATCCCTTATTAACCCCTCTAAAAGCTTCCCCACTACAGAAGTGAGGCTCACTGGTCTATAATTCCCCGGATTTGCTCTTGCTCCCTTTTTAAATATAGGTATTACATCAGCTTTTCTCCAGTCATCTGGTAGAGACCCTGTGTTGAGTGAATCTTGAAAAATTTAATATAATGGTTTGGCTATTACAGAACCCAGCTCCCTCAGTACCCTTGGATGTATTCCATCAGGACCTGGGGCTTTATTAACATTTATTTTTTCCAACCTCTTTTGGATTACTTCCTGTGTTAACCAATTATTTGGCAAAGGTAGTGTCGCCCAATTATGTTGTGGTGTCCCAACCTCTGACCTCCCTTGTGTATACCGAAGAAAAGAACCTATTTAGCTCATCTGCCTTTTCCTGGTCACTAATTATCAGACTGTGTCACATTGTAATGTTCCTATAGCTTCCTTCCTCGCCTTCTTCCCATTAATATACTTAAAAAAATATTTTGGGGTTAGTCTTAATCTCCTTTGCAATTCATTTTTCATTTTCTATTTTAGCCAGTCTAAGCGCCCATTTGCTGCCTTGTTGATTTCCTTGTATTCCCGTAAAGCAGTCTCTGTCCCCTCTTGTTTGTATAATATAAATGCCTGGTTTTTACTCCGTATCTTAATCTTTAAATCATTGTTAAGTAAAATTAAAAGTTAAGTAAAAATAAATAGTACATTTGTGTTCACATTTAAATTTCGTGGGTGGGATTCCTGTCTTGTGTATAATCCAACCCTAGCTTTGCTCACAAATGTACTATTTATTTTTATATATATATTTAATAGTGCATTTGTGTTGATATTTGAACATCTAAAACCTTCCTGCTCAGAATTTTAAGAAGAGAGCACAGACACTGCACTAACATATCACAGAGAACACAGACACTGCACAAACATATCACAGAGACCACAGACACTGCACAAACACAGCACAAACATATCAAAGAGAACACAGACACTGCACTAACATATCACAGAGACCACAGACACTGCACTAACACAGCACAAACATATCACAGAGAACACAGACACTGCACTAACACAGCACAAACATATCAAAGAGACCACAGACACTGCACTAACACAGCACAAACATATCACAGAGAACACAGACACTGCACAAACACAGCACAAACATATCAAAGAGAACACAGACACTGCACTAACATATCACAGAGACCACAGACACTGCACTAACACAGCACAAACATATCACAGAGACCACAGACACTGCACAAACATATCACAGAGAACACAGACACTGCACTAACACAGCACAAACATATCACAGAGAACACAGACACTGCACAAACATATCACAGAGAACACAGACACTGCACTAACACAGCACTAACATATCACAGAGAACACAGACACTGCACTAACACAGCACTAACATATCACAGAGAACACAGACACTGCACAAACATATCACAGAGAACACAGACACTGCACTAACACAGCACAAACATATCACAGAGAACACAGACACTGCACTAACACAGCACTAACATATCACAGAGAACACAGACACTGCACTAACACAGCACTAACATATCACAGAGAACACAGACACTGCACTAACACAGCACTAACATATCACAGAGAACACAGACACTGCACTAACACAGCACAAACATATCACAGAGAACACAGACACTGCACTAACACAGCACAAACATATCACAGAGAACACAGACACTGCACAAACATATCACAGAGAACACAGACACTGCACTAACACAGCACTAACATATCACAGAGAACACAGACACTGCACAAACATATCACAGAGAACACAGACACTGCACTAACACAGCACAAACATATCACAGAGAACACAGACACTGCACTAACACAGCACTAACATATCACAGAGAACACAGACACTGCACTAACACAGCACAAACATATCACAGAGAACACAGACACTGCACTAACACAGCACAAACATATCACAGAGAACACAGACACTGCACTAACACAGCACAAACATATCAAAGAGACCACAGACACTGCACTAACACAGCACAAACATATCACAGAGAACACAGACACTGCACTAACACAGCACTAACATATCACAGAGAACACAGACACTGCACTAACACAGCACAAACATATCACAGAGAACACAGACACTGCACTAACACAGCACTAACATATCACAGAGAACACAGACACTGCACTAACACAGCACAAACATATCACAGAGAACACAGACACTGCACTAACACAGCACAAACATATCAAAGAGACCACAGACACTGCACAAACACAGCACAAACATATCACAGAGAACACAGACACTGCACTAACACAGCACAAACATATCACAGAGAACACAGACACTGCACTAACACAGCACAAACATATCACAGAGAACACAGACACTGCACTAACATATCGCAGAGACCACAGACACTGCACTAACACAGCACAAACATATCAAAGAGACCACAGACACTGCACTAACACAGCACAAACATATCACAGAGAACACAGACACTGCACTAACATATCACAGAGACCACAGACACTGCACTAACACAAAACAAACATATCAAAGAGACCACAGACACTGCACTAACATATCACAGAGAACACAGACACTGCACTAACACAGCACTAACATATCACAGAGAACACAGACACTGCACTAACACAGCACAAACATATCACAGAGAACACAGACACTGCACTAACACAGCACAAACATATCACAGAGAACACAGACACTGCACTAACACAGCACTAACATATCACAGAGAACACAGACACTGCACAAACATATCACAGAGAACACAGACACTGCACTAACACAGCACAAACATATCAAAGAGACCACAGACACTGCACAAACATATCACAGAGAACACATACACTGCACTAACACAGCACAAACATATCACAGAGAACACAGACACTGCACTAACACAGCACAAACATATCACAGAGAACACAGACACTGCACTAACACAGCACAAACATATCACAGAGAACACAGACACTGCACTAACACAGCACAAACATATCACAGAGAACACAGACACTGCACAAATATATCACAGAGAACACAGACACTGCACTAACACAGCACAAACATATCACAGAGAACACAGACACTGCACTAACACAGCACAAACATATCACAGAGAACACAGACACTGCACAAACATATCACAGAGAACACAGACACTGCACTAACACAGCACAAACATATCACAGAGAACACAGACACTGCACTAACACAGCACTAACATATCACAGAGAACACAGACACTGCACAAACATATCACAGAGAACACAGACACTGCACAAACATATCACAGAGAACACAGACACAGCACAAACATATCACAGAGACCACAGACACTGCACTAACACAGCACTAACATATCACAGAGAACACAGACACTGCACAAACATATCACAGAGAACACAGACACTGCACTAACACAGCACAAACATATCAAAGAGACCACAGACACTGCACAAACATATCACAGAGAACACATACACTGCACTAACACAGCACTAACATATCACAGAGAACACAGACACTGCACTAACACAGCACAAACATATCACAGAGAACACAGACACTGCACTAACACAGCACAAACATATCACAGAGAACACAGACACTGCACTAACACAGCACTAACATATCACAGAGAACACAGACACTGCACTAACACAGCACTAACATATCACAGAGAACACAGACACTGCACTAACACAGCACAAACATATCAAAGAGACCACAGACACTGCACAAACATATCACAGAGAACACAGACACTGCACTAACACAGCACAAACATATCAAAGAGACCACAGACACTGCACAAACATATCACAGAGACCACAGACACTGCACTAACACAGCACTAACATATCACAGAGAACACAGACACTGCACTAACACAGCACTAACATATCACAGAGAACACAGCCACTGCACTAACACAGCACAAACATATCACAGAGAACACAGACACTGCACTAACACAGCACAAACATATCAAAGAGACCACAGACACTGCACAAACATATCACAGAGAACACAGACACTGCACTAACACAGCACAAACATATCAAAGAGACCACAGACACTGCATAAACATATCACAGAGAACACAGACACTGCACTAACATATCACAGAGACCACAGACACTGCACTAACATAGCAAAGAGACCACAGACACTGCACTAACACAGCACAAACATATCAAAGAGACCACAGACACTGCACTAACATAGCAAAGAGACCACAGACACTGCACTAACACAGCACAAACATATCAAAGAGACCACAGACACTGCACTAACATAGCAAAGAGACCACAGACACTGCATTAACACAAAACAAACATATCAAAGAGACCACAGACACTGCACAAACATATCACAGAGAACACAGACACTGCACTAACACAGCACAAACATATCAAAGAGACCACAGACACTGCACTAACACAGCACAAACATATCAAAGAGACCACAGACACTGCACTAACATAGCAAAGAGACCACAGACACTGCACTAACACAGCACAAACATATCAAAGAGACCACAGACACTGCACTAACATAGCAAAGAGACCACAGACACTGCACAAACATATCACAGAGAACACAGACACTGCACTAACACAGCACAAACATATCACAGAGAACACAGACACTGCACTAACATAGCAAAGAGACCACAGACACTGCACAAACATATCACAGAGAACACAGACACTGCACTAACACAGCACAAACATATCAAAGAGACCACAGACACTGCACAAACATATCACAGAGAACACATACACTGCACTAACACAGCACAAACATATCAAAGAGACCACAGACACTGCACTAACATAGCAAAGAGACCACAGACACTGCACTAACACAGCACAAACATATAAAGAGACCACAGACACTGCACAAACATATCACAGAGAACACAGACACTGCACTAACACAGCACAAACATATCAAAGAGACCACAGACACTGCACAAACATATCACAGAGAACACAGACACTGCACTAACACAGCACAAACATATCAAAGAGACCACAGACACTGCACAAACATATCACAGAGAACACAGACACTGCACTAACACAGCACAAACATATCAAAGAGACCACAGACACTGCACAAACATATCACAGAGAACACAGACACTGCACTAACACAGCACAAACATATCAAAGAGACCACAGACACTGCACAAACATATCACAGAGAACACAGACACTGCACTAACACAGCACAAACATATCAAAGAGACCACAGACACTGCACAAACATATCACAGAGAACACAGACACTGCACTAACACAGCACAAACATATCAAAGAGACCACAGACACTGCACAAACATATCACAGAGACCACAGACACTGCACTAACACAGCACTAACATATCACAGAGAACACAGACACTGCACAAACATATCAAAGAGAACACAGACACTGCACTAACACAGCACAAACATATCAAAGAGACCACAGACACTGCACTAACACAGCACAAACATTTCAAAGAGACCACAGACACTGCACAAACATATCAAAGAGAACACAGACACTGCACTAACACAGCACAAACATATCAAAGAGACCACAGACACTGCACTAACACAGCACAAACATTTCAAAGAGACCACAGACACTGCACAAACATATCAAAGAGAACACAGACACTGCACTAACACAGCACAAACATTTCAAAGAGACCACAGACACTGCACAAACATATCACAGAGAACACAGACACTGCACTAACACAGCACAAACATATCAAAGAGACCACAGACACTGCACAAACATATCACAGAGAACACAGACACTGCACTAACACAGCACAAACATATCAAAGAGACCACAGACACTGCACAAACATATCACAGAGAACACAGACACTGCACTAACACAGCACAAACATATCACAGAGAACACAGACACTGCACTAACACAGCACAAACATATCAAAGAGACCACAGACACTGCATAAACATATCACAGAGAACACAGACACTGCACTAACACAGCACAAACATATCAAAGAGACCACAGACACTGCATAAACATATCACAGAGAACATAGACACTGCACTAACACAGCACAAACATATCAGAGACCACAGACACTGCACTAACACAGCACAAACATATCAAAGAGACCACAGACACTGCGCAAACATATCACAGAGAACACAGACACTGCACTAACACAGCACAAACATATCAAAGAGACCACAAACATATCACAGAGAACACAGACACTGCACTAACACAGCACAAACATATCAAAGAGACCACAGACACTGCACAAACATATCAAAGAGACCACAGACACTGCATAAACATATCAAAGAGACCACAGACACTGCACAAACATATCACAGAGAACACAGACACTGCACTAACACAGCACAAACATTTCAAAGAAACCACAGACACAGCACTAACATAGCAAAGAGACCACAGACACTGCACTAACACAGCACAAACATATCAAAGAGACTACAGACACTGCACAAACATATCACAGAGAACACAGACACTGCACTAACACAGCACAAACATATCAAAGAGACCACAGACACTGCACAAACATATCAAAGAGACCACAGACACTGCATAAACATATCAAAGAGACCACAGACACTGCACAAACATATCACAGAGAACACAGACACTGCACTAACACAGCACAAACATTTCAAAGAAACCACAGACACAGCACAAACATATCACAAACATATCAAAGAGACCACAGACACTGCATAAACATATCAAAGAGACCACAGACACTGTGCAAACATATCACAGAGACCACAGACACTGCACTAACACAGCACAAACATATCAAAGAGACCACAGACACCGCACAAACATATCACAGAGAACACAGACACTGCACTAACACAGCACAAACATATCACAGAGAACACAGACACTGCACTAACACAGCACAAACATATCACAGAGAACACAGACACTGCACTAACACAGCACAAACATATCACAGAGAACACAGACACTGCACTAACACAGCACAAACATATCACAGAGAACACAGACACTGCACAAATATATCACAGAGAACACAGACACTGCACTAACACAGCACAAACATATCACAGAGAACACAGACACTGCACTAACACAGCACAAACATATCACAGAGAACACAGACACTGCACAAACATATCACAGAGAACACAGACACTGCACTAACACAGCACAAACATATCACAGAGAACACAGACACTGCACTAACACAGCACTAACATATCACAGAGAACACAGACACTGCACAAACATATCACAGAGAACACAGACACTGCACAAACATATCACAGAGAACACAGACACAGCACAAACATATCACAGAGACCACAGACACTGCACTAACACAGCACTAACATATCACAGAGAACACAGACACTGCACAAACATATCACAGAGAACACAGACACTGCACTAACACAGCACAAACATATCAAAGAGACCACAGACACTGCACAAACATATCACAGAGAACACATACACTGCACTAACACAGCACTAACATATCACAGAGAACACAGACACTGCACTAACACAGCACAAACATATCACAGAGAACACAGACACTGCACTAACACAGCACAAACATATCACAGAGAACACAGACACTGCACTAACACAGCACTAACATATCACAGAGAACACAGACACTGCACTAACACAGCACTAACATATCACAGAGAACACAGACACTGCACTAACACAGCACAAACATATCAAAGAGACCACAGACACTGCACAAACATATCACAGAGAACACAGACACTGCACTAACACAGCACAAACATATCAAAGAGACCACAGACACTGCACAAACATATCACAGAGACCACAGACACTGCACTAACACAGCACTAACATATCACAGAGAACACAGACACTGCACTAACACAGCACTAACATATCACAGAGAACACAGACACTGCACTAACACAGCACAAACATATCACAGAGAACACAGACACTGCACTAACACAGCACAAACATATCAAAGAGACCACAGACACTGCACAAACATATCACAGAGAACACAGACACTGCACTAACACAGCACAAACATATCAAAGAGACCACAGACACTGCATAAACATATCACAGAGAACACAGACACTGCACTAACATATCACAGAGACCACAGACACTGCACTAACATAGCAAAGAGACCACAGACACTGCACTAACACAGCACAAACATATCAAAGAGACCACAGACACTGCACTAACATAGCAAAGAGACCACAGACACTGCACTAACACAGCACAAACATATCAAAGAGACCACAGACACTGCACTAACATAGCAAAGAGACCACAGACACTGCATTAACACAAAACAAACATATCAAAGAGACCACAGACACTGCACAAACATATCACAGAGAACACAGACACTGCACTAACACAGCACAAACATATCAAAGAGACCACAGACACTGCACTAACACAGCACAAACATATCAAAGAGACCACAGACACTGCACTAACATAGCAAAGAGACCACAGACACTGCACTAACACAGCACAAACATATCAAAGAGACCACAGACACTGCACTAACATAGCAAAGAGACCACAGACACTGCACAAACATATCACAGAGAACACAGACACTGCACTAACACAGCACAAACATATCACAGAGAACACAGACACTGCACTAACATAGCAAAGAGACCACAGACACTGCACAAACATATCACAGAGAACACAGACACTGCACTAACACAGCACAAACATATCAAAGAGACCACAGACACTGCACAAACATATCACAGAGAACACATACACTGCACTAACACAGCACAAACATATCAAAGAGACCACAGACACTGCACTAACATAGCAAAGAGACCACAGACACTGCACTAACACAGCACAAACATATAAAGAGACCACAGACACTGCACAAACATATCACAGAGAACACAGACACTGCACTAACACAGCACAAACATATCAAAGAGACCACAGACACTGCACAAACATATCACAGAGAACACAGACACTGCACTAACACAGCACAAACATATCAAAGAGACCACAGACACTGCACAAACATATCACAGAGAACACAGACACTGCACTAACACAGCACAAACATATCAAAGAGACCACAGACACTGCACAAACATATCACAGAGAACACAGACACTGCACTAACACAGCACAAACATATCAAAGAGACCACAGACACTGCACAAACATATCACAGAGAACACAGACACTGCACTAACACAGCACAAACATATCAAAGAGACCACAGACACTGCACAAACATATCACAGAGAACACAGACACTGCACTAACACAGCACAAACATATCAAAGAGACCACAGACACTGCACAAACATATCACAGAGACCACAGACACTGCACTAACACAGCACTAACATATCACAGAGAACACAGACACTGCACAAACATATCAAAGAGAACACAGACACTGCACTAACACAGCACAAACATATCAAAGAGACCACAGACACTGCACTAACACAGCACAAACATTTCAAAGAGACCACAGACACTGCACAAACATATCAAAGAGAACACAGACACTGCACTAACACAGCACAAACATATCAAAGAGACCACAGACACTGCACTAACACAGCACAAACATTTCAAAGAGACCACAGACACTGCACAAACATATCACAGAGAACACAGACACTGCACTAACACAGCACAAACATATCAAAGAGACCACAGACACTGCACAAACATATCACAGAGAACACAGACACTGCACTAACACAGCACAAACATATCAAAGAGACCACAGACACTGCACAAACATATCACAGAGAACACAGACACTGCACTAACACAGCACAAACATATCACAGAGAACACAGACACTGCACTAACACAGCACAAACATATCAAAGAGACCACAGACACTGCATAAACATATCACAGAGAACACAGACACTGCACTAACACAGCACAAACATATCAAAGAGACCACAGACACTGCATAAACATATCACAGAGAACATAGACACTGCACTAACACAGCACAAACATATCAGAGACCACAGACACTGCACTAACACAGCACAAACATATCAAAGAGACCACAGACACTGCGCAAACATATCACAGAGAACACAGACACTGCACTAACACAGCACAAACATATCAAAGAGACCACAAACATATCACAGAGAACACAGACACTGCACTAACACAGCACAAACATATCAAAGAGACCACAGACACTGCACAAACATATCAAAGAGACCACAGACACTGCATAAACATATCAAAGAGACCACAGACACTGCACAAACATATCACAGAGAACACAGACACTGCACTAACACAGCACAAACATTTCAAAGAAACCACAGACACAGCACTAACATAGCAAAGAGACCACAGACACTGCACTAACACAGCACAAACATATCAAAGAGACTACAGACACTGCACAAACATATCACAGAGAACACAGACACTGCACTAACACAGCACAAACATATCAAAGAGACCACAGACACTGCACAAACATATCAAAGAGACCACAGACACTGCATAAACATATCAAAGAGACCACAGACACTGCACAAACATATCACAGAGAACACAGACACTGCACTAACACAGCACAAACATTTCAAAGAAACCACAGACACAGCACAAACATATCACAAACATATCAAAGAGACCACAGACACTGCATAAACATATCAAAGAGACCACAGACACTGTGCAAACATATCACAGAGACCACAGACACTGCACTAACACAGCACAAACATATCAAAGAGACCACAGACACCGCACAAACATATCACAGAGAACACAGACACTGCACTAACACAGCACAAACATATCAAAGAGACCACAGACATTGCACAAACATATCACAGAGAACACAGACACTGCACTAACACAGCACAAACATTTCAAAGAAACCACAGACACTGCACAAACATATCACAGAGAACACAGACACTGCATAAACATATCACAGAGAACACAGACACTGTGCAAACATATCACAAACATATCAAAGAGACAACAGACACTGCATAAACATATCACAGAGAACACAGACACAGCACAAACATATCACAAACATATCAAAGAGACAACAGACACTGCATAAACATATCAAAGAGACCACAGACACTGTGCAAACATATCACAGAGACCACAGACACTGCACTAACACAGCACAAATATATCAAAGAGACCACAGACACCGCACAAACATATCACAGAGAACACAGACACTGCACTAACATATCACAGAGAACACAGACACTGCATAAACATATCAAAGAGACCACAGACACTGCATAAACATATCACAGAGAACACAGACACTGCATAAACATATCAAAGAGACCACAGACACTGCACAAACATATCAAAGAGACCACAGACACTGCATAAACATATCAAAGAGACCACAGACACTGCACAAACATATCACAGAGAACACAGACACTGCACTAACACAGCACAAACATTTCAAAGAGACCACAGACACAGCACAAACATATTACAAACATATCAAAGAGACCACAGACACTGCATAAACATATCACAGAGAACACAGACACTGCATAAACATATCAAAGAGACCACAGACACTGCACTAACACAGCACAAACATATCACAGAGAACACAGACACTGCACTAACACAGCACAAACATATCAAAGAGACCACAGACACTGCACAAACATATCACAGAGAACACAGACACTGCACTAACACAGCACAAACATATCAAAGAGACCACAGACACTGCACAAACATATCACAGAGAACACAGACACTGCATAAACATATCACAGAGAACACAGACACTGCACTAACACAGCACAAACATATCAAAGAGACCACAGACACTGCAATAACACAGCACAAACATATCAAAGAGACCACAGACACTGCATAAACATATCACAGAGAACACAGACACTGCACTAACACAGCACAAACATATCAAAGAGACCACAGACACTGCATAAACATATCACAGAGAACATAGACACTGCACTAACACAGCACAAACATATCAAAGAGACCACAAACATATCACAGAGAACACAGACACTGCACTAACACAGCACAAACATATCAAAGAGACCACAGACACTGCACAAACATATTAAAGAGACCACAGACACTGCATAAACATATCAAAGAGACCACAGACACTGCACAAACATATCACAGAGAACACAGACACTGCACTAACACAGCACAAACATTTCAAAGAAACCACAGACACAGCACAAACATATCACAAACATATCAAAGAGACCACAGACACTGCATAAACATATCAAAGAGACCACAGACACTGTACAAACATATCACAGAGACCACAGACACTGCACTAACATATCACAGAGAACACAGACACTGCACTAACACAGCACAAACATATCAAAGAGACCACAGACATTGCACAAACATATCACAGAGAACACAGACACTGCACAAACATATCACAGAGAACACAGACACTGCACAAACATATCACAGAGAACACAGACACTGCACAAACATATCACAGAGAACACAGACACTGCACAAACATATCACAGAGAACACAGACACTGCACTAACACAGCACAAACATATCAAAGAGACCACAGACACTGCACAAACATATCACAGAGAACACAGACACTGCACTAACACAGCACAAACATTTCAAAGAAACCACAGACACAGCACAAACATATCACAAACATATCAAAGAGACCACAGACACTGTGCAAACATATCACAGAGACCACAGACACTGCACTAACACAGCACAAAGATATCAAAGAGACCACAGACACCGCACAAACATATCACAGAGAACACAGACACTGCACTAACACAGCACAAACATATCAAAGAGACCACAGACACTGCACAAACATATCAAAGAGACCACAGACACTGCATAAACATATCAAAGAGACCACAGACACTGCACAAACATATCACAGAGAACACAGACACTGCACTAATACAGCACAAACATTTCAAAGAGACCACAGACACAGCACAAACATATCACAAACATATCAAAGAGACCACAGACACTGCATAAACATATCACAGAGAACACAGACACTGCATAAACATATCACAGAGACCACAGACACTGCATAAACATATCACAGAGACCACAGACACTGCATAAACATATCACAGAGACCACAGACACTGCATAAACATATCACAGAGAACACAGACACTGCATAAACATATCACAGAGAACACAGACACTGCATAAACATATCACAGAGAACACAGACACTGCATAAACATATCACAGAGACCACAGACACTGCATAAACATATCACAGAGACCACAGACACTGCATAAACATATCACAGAGACCACAGACACTGCATAAACATATCACAGAGACCACAGACACTGCATAAACATATCACAGAGACCACAGACACTGCATAAACATATCACAGAGAACACAGACACTGCATAAACATATCACAGAGACCACAGACACTGCATAAACATATCACAGAGACCACAGACACTGCACAAACATATCACAGAGAACACAGACACTGCACTAACACAGTACAAACATATCACAGAGACCACAGACACTGCACTAACACAGCACAAACATATCAAAGAGACCACAGACACTGCATAAACATATCACAGAGACCACAGACACTGCACAAACATATCACAGAGAACACAGACACTGCACTAACACAGTACAAACATATCACAGAGACCACAGACACTGCACTAACACAGCACAAACATATCACAGAGACCACAGACACTGCACTAACACAGCACAAACATATCAAAGAGACCACAGACACTGCACAAACATATCACAGAGACCACAGACACTGCACAAACATATCACAAACATATCAAAGAGACCACAGACACTGCACAAACATATCACAGAGACCACAGACACTGACCAAACACAGCTAGATAACAGTCACACTGCACAGTAATAATACACTGACACAACACAAACACAATCACAGAACAGACTCAATGCTGTAACATAATACACAGACTGCACAAACACAGCAAGATAACAGTCATACTGCTCTGTAATAATACACTCACACAACAGAATCACAGAAGAGTTATTACACTGCATTCTGGGAACTTGGGCAGGGTATATACCCGGTATATGCTAATGACGCGGCGCACATGTGATGTCACATGCGCGCCGGCGCCGGGTCAAGGAGCGGAGGCCGGAGCACAAGCAAGTAAGTGAGGGGAGAGGGGGGAGGTGTTTAGGTGGAGGAGGGGGGTTGAGGGGGGTTTAGGTTGAGGAGGGAGGTTGGGGTTGAGGGGGGAGATTGAGGGGGGTTAAGGTTGAGGAGGTGGGTTGGGGTTGAGGGGGGTTGAGGTTGAGTAGGGGGGTTGAGGTTGAGGAGGGAGGTTGAGGATGGGGGCTTGAGGATGGGGGGGTTGAGGAGGAAGGTTGAGGAGGGGGTTAAGGATGGGGGGTTGAGGAGGGAGGTTGAGGAGGGTTGAGGTTGAGGATGGGGTTGAGGATGAGGATGGGGGGTTGAGGATGAGGATGAGGGGATGAGGAGGGAGGTTGAGGATGAGGAGGGAGGTTGTGGATGAAGAGGGAGGTTGAGGATGAGGAGGGAGGTTAAGGATGAGGAGGGAGGAAGAGACACAGGGAAGGGAGAGGGGAGAAGAGACACGGAAAGAGAGGGCGACACAGAGGGCACAAAAGGAACACAGGGGGCAGCACATTTCCCACCCTCGGCTTATACTCGAGTCACTCATTTTACCCAGTATTTTGTGGTAAATTAGGTGCCTCGGCTTATACTCGGGTCGGCTTATACTCGAGTATATACGGTAATAGACCAGAGGGAGGTTGAGAGGATTTAGTGTTTGGCGTGAAGAGTAAATTAGGTTATTCTTTTCTTTTAATTTAGAGGCCAATCAAATAAGATACATTATACAAAAGCATTAGAATATTTTAAAAAAATGGATAAAAAAATAAATATATTTATAAATGAAAAGTTCTACTTCATACAGAAGAGCAAAAACATTGAAAGATGCTACTATTAACAAACATTGTAAATTTAGGGATGGCTATGCATGTGGTAAATTCTACCAATTTATGTGTAAATATGGACTTATCTATAAAGGGAAAAAGGAACATAATTTGAAGTTGAGCTATTGGATCATATGTCAGTTATAAATAACTAGCGACTTGCCAGTCAAAAATGACGGGCAATACAATTTTAAGCCATGGCAATGCTGTTTGAGACACAATGTAAAGCTTTTTCTACTCTGAGGACCTTCGGCACTCATTGCGAGCCTCTCCTTTCATTTACTTTTGCTCCTCTGAGCACCTTTGGCTCTCATCACAAAGACAGATATATACGTCTATTTTTTTAAATAATAATTCATTAATTAGTTACTTAATAAATTAATATACTTTACCTATTTGTAATTGATATATCCAGCAACGAATAGCCTGAAGAGCTAACAATCTCTTTTTATTTTCCTGCAGCATACAATGTACAGTTGGACTGTTGCTGCCCTGAGGAGAAAGTGTCATCAATGTCCCCACTGTGCATTAGAAAAATGCTGCGTGTGTGAGGGCAAACCGTTGGTTTAGTTGTGTAAAGCGCCATTTTAGATTCGTAATGTTATTAGTTTCAAGTTAGTGTTGTAAAACGGCGTTGTTCTACGGGGCTCGCAAGCCTTTTCCGTGCTTCCTAACTGTGTATTTTTGTACCTCGTACGTCCCTGGCAAATGTCGTATGTGTCTGGCGGTGTTTTGCGCATTTCGGGGTCGAGTAGCCTCGTTTTAATTTTTTCCGGCCGCCATTTTTTTCTGGCTTAGCTGATTTTCAAGTTCAGAAATTCCTTAAATTCGACTTTAATTTGAGTGCAACTTCACTGGCAGATATTGTGGCTGTCCCCCCATGCTGTGTGTGATTATTTTATGTTTTCATTTCGTTTGGACGTTAACTTCGTATTTTTGCGACCTCGTATTTATGTTTTATAAGTTCCGCTGGTCGTAATTAAAAGTCGTACGTCCTTGTCAGTGTTTTCTGCGCTTCAGGGTCGTGTAACTTCGTTTTAATTTGCTTGGTCAGCCATTTTTTTTCTCGCTTCGCCGATTTTAAAATGGCAAAACTCCTTAAATTCGACTTTAATTCGGGTGCAACCCCACCCCAGACGTCCTGGCTGTCCCCCCCAGTGCTGTGTGTGATGTTTTTTTTGTTTTTTTTCAGTGGTTTTGGTGTTTTTTGATGTTCTCGTTTCGGCCGTTAACTTCATATTTTTGTGACCTCATACTTTTTTTATT
Organism: Discoglossus pictus; assembly: GCA_027410445.1. Lineage (NCBI taxonomy): Eukaryota > Metazoa > Chordata > Amphibia > Anura > Alytidae > Discoglossus > Discoglossus pictus. Next base: position 89,485,550 of record CM050175.1, on the reverse strand, counting down.
TTTCTAAGTCCCGAAGCCCGTAATTTTTTTTTAAAATCCCGCGGCATGTGTTTTTGTTTTCAAAGTCCTGCTTTTCTGGGTTGTTTTTTGCCACGAGGGTCCGCATTTACGGCCTGCAATGAGCCTTAGGAGTATCAGTGGGAAGGGAAGTTAATATACACCGTAAAGGGAATCCAAATGTCTTAACCACCTGTATGCATTGATCATATTCAACCCAATAATAGAGTGGGAATGTTGATGCTATGTTGTTATAATTAGAATGTAGATGGGTTGACAAACTGCGAAGCTTTGATAAAACAATTGGTCTAAACAAAGATTTTAATTTTGAAATGTTAATATAATTAAAACATGTCTCCTTCGACACAAAGTGTAATTGATCAGATTAATTTACTGAGATTGGTTTACATAAATATTGAAAAGTTAGGTTGAATGCTTTACTACTAATAATAGTTGTTATAATTATTTATATTGGTGCAAAAATACTACAGTTAAATTATTAGCTAAAGTGAGACTTAATATTTACAGTTTGAATTGTAAATGTGCAGTCAATACCACATTTAAAACAATTTTGCTTACTAGAAAATGCAATAGTTCTGGTGAAGAATTGTGGAGGCTAGCCTATTGGTACAGTATATGTTAAATGGTTATTTATATTGCTTCCAACCACATTTGGGAAGGTTTTATAGAATGGCAATTATGATTTTAGAAATAATATATATTTATATATATACAGTGGATATAAAAAGTCTACACACCCCTGTTAAAATGTCAGGTTTCTGTGCTGCAAAAAAATGAGACAAAGATAAATCATTTCAGAACTTTTTCCACCTTTAATGTGACCTATAAACTGTACAACTCAATTGAAAAACAAACTGAAATCTTTTAGGTGGAGAAAAAAAAAAAGAAAAATAATGTGGTTGAATAAGTCTGCACACCCTCTTATAACTGGGGATGTAGCTGTTCAGAATTAAGCAATCAAATTCCAAATCGTGTTAAATAGGAGTCAGCATACACCTGCCATCATTTAAAGTGCCTCTGATTAACCCCAAATAAAGTTCAGCTGCTCTAGTTGTTCTTTCCTGAAATTTTCTTAATTGCATCCCACAAAAAAAGCCATGGTCCAAAAGCATCAGAGAGATCTCATTGTTAAAAAGTATCAGTCAGGAGAAGGGTACAAAAGAATTTCCAAGGCATTAGATATACCATGGAACACAGTGGAGAAAATATGGCACAACAGTGACATTACGAAGAACTGGAGCTCCCTCCAAAATTGATGAAAATAAACTGGTCTGGGAGGCTCCCAAGAGACCTACAGCAACATTAAAGGAGCTGCAGGAATATCTAGCAAGTACTGGCTGTGTGGTACATGTGACAACAATCTTCCGTATTCTTCAAATGTCTGGGCTATGGGGTAGAGTGGCAAGACGAAAGCCTTTTCTTACGAAGAAAAACATCCAAGCCAGGCTACATTTTGCAAAAACACATCTGAAGTCTCCCAAAAGCATGTGGGAAAAGGTGTTATGGTCTGATGAAACCAAGGTTGAACCTTTTGGCCATAATGCCAAAAGATATGTTTGGTGCAAAAACAACACTGCACATCACCAAAAGAACACCATACCCCCAGTGACGCATGGTGGTGGCAGCATCATGCTTTGGGGCTGGAACTGGGGCCTTAGTTAAGATAGAGGGAATTATGAATGTAGCGGAACCCATCACTGTTTTACCCTGTTTTATGATTATTATGGTTAAAATATGATCCTACTATTATACTGCATGTATGTTGGTTGATGCTCTGCAGAATATTGTCCCAGACATTTGCAGCTACTTTGCATGGGAGATAATCCTGTTACAGTGACTCCGCATTAGATAAAGGAAGTCTATTGTATACAGTGTTTTCATTCTCAGATAAGAACAAAGAAGTGTAATTGAATCAATGTCTGATTGTATCAAAGTTGCTAGGGAGGTGTGACCCACCTATTGTTCTCTCTATGTTTATTGTGCGGCCAAATATGGGCATGTGTATTGCCTGTGGCCAAAGAGATGTATATATATTTCTGTAAAGGTAAATAAAGTCAGTATTCATTTGACTCCCAAATTGTGTGTTGTCCAATATGGGAGGTCGGGAATGGTGAAACTGTAGTGCCTCTTGGGTATTTTACCGTATACCAGCGGAGATATTGGATTCGTGTTCCAGCTCCGTTACATTTGGTGGCAGTGGTGGGATGGCATCCTAGTAAGAGGAAAAGCAGCACAGAGACACCGGTAACGTTTGGAGTTACAAATTGAGGGCAACGCTAGTATCCGTACAGCGCCCCTGGCTACAGCAGGATGGAACCGGCTAGTTTTCAGACAGCGTTTCATGATGAGGAGGAGGAGGCGGCCGCGGACTACAGGGATGCAGACAGAAAGGAACTCTGGTATGATGCCCTTGAAGATGCCCAATGGCGGCGAGGTGAGAGTCTCCCCAGTGATGAGCAGCGGCTACAGAAGCGTGTGGCGATGCGGATGTATCTATTGGGAGAGCAGCCCCTGGATGAGTGGGTGACAAGACTAGAGACCCTGGTATGGCGAGAGCTCTGGCTAGACAACGCATACCAGGCACTCTGGTGGCATACCGTTCGACTTACCCCCTGGACGTCTGAACACGACTTACCGGAGGGGAATGATTATGATGGCCCGGGTTTATTATGGGATGCCTTGGAGGACGATATTGATCTTGGCAGCACGGAGGGGTCTAGGTTTTGGGACATCTACGACTACCGGATGGGCATGTATGTCTGGGATGACGAAGGCGAGGTGAGCAAAGACATGACCCACCTGGTAACGAGAGAGTGGGAGCTGGAGCACGACTACCAACACCTGCTCAGCCTTGTGCAGCCCCAACCTACTCGACAAGCGGAACCAGACTTCATTGACTGGTCCTGGGATGACCTCCAGATGGCAGGTAGAGATGGGACCGAGGTCTCTCTACCGGCCCTACAGAGGGCAGAAGGTGTCGTCCTTCCCCCCAGCGGCAGTGTGAACCCCAGGGGGCAGAAGGTGTCGTCCTTCCCCCCCAGCAGCAGTGTGAACCCCAGGGGGCAGAAGGTGTCGTCCTTCCCTCCCAGCGGCAGTGTGAACCCCAGGGGGCAGAAGGTGTCGTCCTCCCCACCCAGCGGCAGTGTGAACCCCAGGGGGCAGAAGGTGTCGTCCTTCCCCCTCAGCGGCAGTGTGAACCCCAGGGGGCAGGAGGTGTCGTCCTTCCCCCCCAGCGGCAGTGTGAACCACAGGGGGCAGAAGGTGTCATCCTTCCTTCCCAGCGACAGTTTACCCTGACAAGGGGAGACACCAATCTCCCAGATGGCGCAGATGGGACCGTGGTCTCTGTGCCCACAGCCTGTCCAGATCCCCAACTACCCTCACTGGAACAACCGGAGGAGGGGGTAAGTACAAATACCATTCCCCAGCTAACTTCTAATGTGGCCCCAGGGTTAACAGAGGAAATGTTAACCCCCACGTTTCCCTGGCTACTGAGCTGGAATATGTCCCAAGTACCCCAGCAGAAGAGCTGGCATCAAGGCAGAGTGCCGCTGGCCTCTGCCCCTCAAGTCCCCTCAGCGTGTTGCCCCATCACCACAGCGAAATATCCAGTTGCAGTAACGGCTTGTTGTGGGTGGGCTGCTCTTGCACTTTGTTGTTGTGGGGGGGCTGCTCTAGCACTGGTTTATTGTGGGTTGGTGGATCCTCTAACGGAGGCACGGACCGGCAGAAGGTCAGGTGCCTGGTTAGACTTCCCCCCAAAGGGGAGATGTGTGACGAAGTGCCCTTCGCCACTTTGTCTTGGAGAGGACTGCTTGCCAGCCTCCTGCCCTGCGACTATGGCCCTGGGACATATTGCCCTTCAAACAAAGTATTCGGCCATACCAGAGTGTATGTCACTCATTCTGGCCCTTTACATACAGGGGGGTCCTTCTGTACTTGCCCTGTGGGAGCGGTGATACCCCAGATAACTATGCCATGGAGCCCATTCATAGGATGAAAGACTATGGGAAAGACTTTAGCTACATGGCAATTGAACTGTGTGAAGAGGATCTGAGCGCTATTCGGTAGTTTTCTGCGCTCAGATCCCAGCTATCTGGGGATATGTGAAATGTGAGTCAATGTGAATTGCAGTAATGCTGATGGGTTGTCAAACTAGAGAATTGACCAACAAATACTTTTGTCCGGACATCCCCAAGCCGATCCGTTGGGATCAGACCGTGTATGCCGGCTTATGGTCACGGGGGAGGTGTGTAACAGAACCCATCACTGTTTTACCCTGTTTTATGATTATTATGGTTAAAATATGATCCTACTATATGTATGCTGGTTTATGCTCTGCAGAATATTAGCCAGACTTTTGCAGACCTAGGCTAATAGATAATCCTATTACAGAGATTCAAGAGATAAGAAAGTTGTAAAGGATCCTTGCATTTTCCAAAGTGTTTTCATTCTCTGATAAGAACAAAGAAGGATGATCTAATTAATATCTGATTGTATCCAAGTTGCCAGGGAGGTGTGACTCACCTATTGTCCCTCTATGTGTATTGTGTGGGGGATATGTGCAATGTCTGTGTGTTATGTGTAAAAGATACTTTTACTAACTTTTGAACCCCTGGTCTGATTCATGCCATTTTTTTACATGTTGTTCCCCTGGGTGAGAGCTATTGAATGGTGCGGGACTTAAAGGTGTACCCCCTGTATTTGGGGTACATCCAGAATGTGGTTAAAATTGTGTCTGTTTTAATTGTGTTACCTGTTATCTGAGGGGAGGAGACGTGGGGGTTGAACCATGTAGATAATTGGCTGTTGTGATAATTATGTGGGTGTAGCCCTTCAGAGGGCACCATTGCATAAAAGGAGATTCCCTGTTATTAAAAAATAGTTCTACTTGACCCTTCAAAACGTAGCCTTGTCTCGTTATTGGAGGGGATCGCTATCATACTGGGGATTGCTATGCTTTTGCATACTCCCTTGAGCTGTAACTACTGAACGCTTGTTCCTGATGTACTATCCTTGGAGTCTGTGGTGGTTTTGGTGTCCGGTGCAGTGCTTGTAGGCCTCGACGCAAACTAGGACGCGTCCATCAACGGAGGTACCCGGTCGGGGTGCCAGTAGATCCGTTACAATGAACAGTTCCAAATACCAGTCAATATTGGCACAAAACCTTCAGGCTTCTGCTAGAAAGCTGAACATGAAGAGGAACTTCATCTTTCAGCATGACAACGACCCAAAGCATACATCCAAATCAACAAAGGAATGGCTTCACCAGAAGAAGATTAAAGGTTTGGAATGGCCCAGCCAGAGCCCAGACCTGAATCCGATCTGTGGGGTGATCTGAAGAGGGCTGTGCACAGGAGATGCCCTCGCAATCTGACAGATTTGGAGTGTTTTTGCAAAGAAGAGTGGGCAAATCTTGCCAAGTCAAAATGTGCCATGCTGATAGACTCATACCCAAAAAGACTGAGTGCTGTAATAAAATCACAAGGTGTTTCAACAAAGTATTAGTTTAAGGGTGTGCATACTTATGCAACCATATTATTTTATTTTTATATTTTTTCTTCCCTCTACCTAAAAGATTTCAGTTTGTTTTTCAATTGAGTTGTACAGTTTATAGGTCACATTAAAGGTGGAAAAAGTTCTGAAATTATTTATCTTTGTCTCATTTTTTTACGGCACAGAAGATGTTTTTTGTTTAATAATAAATAACGTCAAGTTTAGTGTGACACAAAAATGTCATTTTATATTTATGTCTATTGACTGTCAGGATAACTATACCCACTATACGTTGTGACTTCTTCAGAGTAGTGACCCAGCTGCCTGTGTAAGAGTTGAATATCTATTCATTATAAGTAGTAAGTTTGTATTAAATTGAAAATACAGAGTTTTTGTGTCCTCCTTTATTCTACTGATGGTCTACTGAGTCAGTGAAAGTGTTTTTCTTCAACATTTGGCACCCACAACATCTGTCCATAAGACACCCTGAGGTCCTGGAGTTCCTGGAAGGGAATTTGATGATCAATCAAAGGCCAAAATAGGATAAAATGTCTGCAGCACCGCCTTGTAGAAAGTCTGCTTAAGGATTGCATAGTCAGAACCCCGTCCCTGGAGCCCCAGTTCCCCGTAAGGAGTGAAGATAGTGGCATGATCAACTAAAATTACTTGGCATGGCCCTCACCCGGAATCTGTCAGCTTTACTTTTTTTTTTGTTGATAACCAAAGAGTGATGATAATAGATATAGATTAAGAGAAAGAAAATATAGAATAAGATTAAGAGATATGGAATACTAGGTAGTGTGCCAGAGCAGAACTATAGCAGATTGTAGGCAGTTGTACTAGCTAAACAATTGTGCAAGGTGAGGGTAGAAAAGGTGGCTGAGGGGATAGCAATCACATAACGACCTCTGTGTGTGTGCACTTGAGGGAAGTGGGCTATTAGACTGGCTAAAATAGAAAATGAGAAGCCAGTTGCAATGGAAAGTAAGACTAACCCTAAAATATTTTTTAAATATATTAATGGGAAGAAGGCCAGGAAGGAAGCTATAGGAACATTACAATGTGACACAGGCCATCTGAAAATTAGTGACGAGGAAAAGGCAGATGAGCTAAATAGGTTCTTTTCTTCAGTATACACAAGGAAGGTACCAGTGGTTGGGACACCGCAACATAATGGGGCTACACTACCTTTGCCAAATAATTGGTTAATGCAGGAAGAAATCCAAAAGAGATTGGAGAAAATACATGTTAATAAAGCCCCAGGTCCTGATGGAATACATCCAAGGGTACTGAGAGAACTGGGCTCTGTAATAGCTAAACCATTATATCTAATCTTTCAAGACTCACTCCCTACAGGGTCTCTACCAGATGACTGGAGAAAAGCAGAGGTGATACCTATATTTAAGAAGGGATCTAGGGCAAATCCGGGGAATTATAGACCAGTGAGCCTCACATCTGTAGATGGGAAGCTTTCAGAAGGGTTAATTAGGGACAGAATACAAGAATATGTCTATTTGAACAAGATCATAGGTAGCAGTCAACATGGATTTATGAAGGAAAGGTCGTGTCAGACCAATCTAATTCGTTTTTATGAGGAGGTTAGTAGGAGCTTGGATCAGGGCAACTCAGTGGATGTAGTCTTCTTAGATTTTTCAAAGGCATTTGATACAGTGCCACATGGAAGACTAGTGAGCACACTAAGGAATACAGGAATTGCAGTAAATATCTGCTCATGGATTGAGAGCTGGCTAAAAGACAGGAAGCAAAGGGTTGTTGTGAATGGAACATACTCCGATTGGTCTAATGTGATAAGTGGGGTTCCTCAAGGTTCAGTATTAGGTCCTCTCCTTTTTAACATATTTATTAATGACATAGAAGTAGGACTCAAAAGTAGTGTCTCCATTTTTGCTGATGACACTAAGTTGTGCAAGGCAATAAAATTAGATAATGATGTACTTTCCCTACAACAGGATTTACATAAATTAGAGAAATGGGCAGCTAAATGGCAGATGAGATTTAATACCATTAAATGCAAGTGTTATGCATTTGGGAAGGAAAAATAGCCATGCAATCTATAATCTTAATGGAGCAAATGTAGGGGTATCAGATATTGAAAGGGATTTGGCAGTACTAGTGGACAATCACCTAGGTAACAGCGCTCAATGCCAAGCAGCAGCTGCAAAGGCAAGTAAAATATTAGCATGTATTAGGAAGGGTATAGAAGCAAGGGAAGCAAATATAATTCTGCCACTATACAAAGCCCTAGTACGTCCTCATTTGGAATATGGAGTACAATTTTGGGCACCACTTCATAAAAAATACATTTTCGAGCTGGAAAAAGTACAGAGAAGGGCAACAAAACTAATAAGGGGAATGGAGGGGCTAAGTTATGAAGAAAGACTAACCATATTAAACTTATTTTCGCTAGAAAACGGCGTCTACGAGGGGATATGATTACCTTATATAAATACATCCAGGGTCAATATAAGGCTTTGTCAAGTGAACTTTTTGTAGCAAGAGATTTTCAACTGACAAGAGGACACCCTTTGAGGTTAGAGGAAAAAAAAATTCACCTTAAGCAAAGAAAATTATTCTTCACAGTTAGGGTGGTTAAACTGTGGAATTCTCTACCAAAGGAGGTGGTAACAGCGAATTCGATAGACAACTTCAAAAATGGGTTAGATATATTTTTGAATAAAGAGGGCATTCAAGGCTATCCTAGATAACTAGCGAAGGAATATTGATCCAGGGAGAAATTTGATCGCCAGTTTCTGGGGTCAAGAAGGAATTTTGCTTTTTTTTCCCCTTATGAGACAATTGGCAAAGTTTCAATGGGGTTTTTTTTTCTGTTTGCCTTCCTCTGGATCAATTAACAAATTAATAATTAATAGTCCACATTAAAAAAGATCAATAGAGATCTAAAAAGGTTGAATTTGATGGACTAACTCTTTATTCATCCTCCAATACTATACTATTAATAATTATTTAATCAACAAATTAATTAATAACTAATCCGCATATTGCAGATCAGAGGAGATCTTAACAGGTTGAACTTGATGGACTAAAAGTTTTCAACCTTAATTACTATGTAACTATGTAACTATGTAAGTGTCGGGGGGGGGGGGGGGTCTGTCTCCCTTTGTTCTGATCATTATTTAGGATGTGTTTGCATTTGTCACACTTTTGGAGGTGCATTTGTGTGTGCCTGAGAGCTGCGTAAGTGTGAGTTTAGAACTCTATGAGCCGTGGTATAACACTCTGTTAAAAATGCCCTGATGAATCCAGCAGAAAAGAGTTCCTGAAAAAGAAAACTACTGAAGAGATTCAATAACCGGTGAGGCAGAGTGTATAGTGCACATACTGTAGGTGTGTCTGATGTTCCCAAAAAATCTAGTGTGTGAAAGAGAGACAAAATGTTAAGGAAATGGAGTATGTTTGATAAAAAGAGCAACTGGCCTAGCACTGCCTCTAGTCCAATTGATGTGATGATGAATGCATATCAAGAATGCACTGAGATGTTGAAGTAAGCTACTAAAGTGCAGAAAAAACAGTGTCCAAGGTGTGGGTTGTGGGATGATTCATGTTTAATGATTGAAATTTGGTATGTCTATGTATATTATTCTGTGAGCTCACAATTATCTGGTTATATGTTTTGTGATGTTTGTTTTGTGAATTTTATGAAATGTGAATTTTGTCTTTTGTGGGGACTTTTATAGGTATATTTTAATACCGGTATAAAAATCCTATGCTTAGAATATCCATTTTGACTGACAGTTTGATAAATTGTTTTATGAATAATTTAATCCAGAGCCTGATCACCTCCGGATGAATATTACAAATTATGTTTATATGCTGTTGGCCATTTTGGATATTTATTAATAAATGTTTTATTTATGTTTTAAATATTATTGAGTTGTTGTATAAAAAGAAAAGATAGAGGGTTTTCCTTCAATAAAATGTTATAAGAAATGTGATTAACCATATTTTTAACCTTGGATACAATATTATAGTACACTCATTTGTATAACAATATTATATTACACAATGTTCATTAATGTTTGTGTCAAGTAAAATATACACTTAAGAAAAGGGAGGGAGAGGAGGGGGAAAGAAGACGCAGGGGAGGGAGAGGAGGGGGAAAAGAAGACACAAGGGAGGGAGAGGAGGGGGGAAAGGAGACACAAGGGAGAGGAAGGAGGGGAAAGGAGATACAAGGGAGGGAGAGGAGGGGGGAAGGAGACACAAGGGAGGGAGAGGAGGGAGAAGAAGACACAAGGGAGGGAGAGGGAGGAAAGGAGCCACAGGGGAGGGGAAAAGGGAGAGGGGTAAAGGAGGCACATGAGAGGGAGAGTGGGAGGGGAGACACAGGGGGAGATGGGGGAAAGAAGACACAGGGGAGGGAGAGGGGGAAAGGGAGAGGGGGAAAGGATACACAGGGGAGGGAGAGGGGGAGAGACAAAGGGGAGAAAGAAGGAGGGGAAGATACATGGGGAAGAGGCACAGGAGAGGGAGAGGGGAAGACACACTATTTATCAAACTATATCATGCCATAATTTTTGACAGGCAAGTAGTTAGTCTCTTATGATAATAGTGAGTCTCATGTTTTAGGTGCCATATTTTTGTTTTCCCTTACTGGTTAAATGTTTTTAATATGTAACACCTACTCCTCAAGGTTCATCCCCAGATCAGATGATGGCCATGGTGCAAATTGATAAACAATTGGTAAACAAATGTCAAGTTATTTCTAGGTCTCCAAGAAAGGACTATTATTATTATTATTATTATTAACCTTTATTTGTAATGCGCCAATATATTCCTTAGTACTAAACAAGGTAGATATGAGTCAAAAAATATTTTAACAAATTACAAAAGTATGTAAGTCCTGTTATTGAGTTTAAAATCATTTATACCAACCCGTCCTTATCCAATGTATTAAAAATATTTCAACTTTAATATTTCTATATAACAAATCCAGGATTGAAAACAAAATTGAATAAAATGAGGTCAAGATATATGGAAATGATTACCTCCTTGATATTTAGAATAAACATATTAAACTCCCATTGGAGGGGTAATCATAATCCCATCAAGCAGAACGGTGTCTCTTTTAGATAAAGGGTTTTTCTTTGGCTCTGTGATTTTGGAGAGCTAATATCTAGATATCATTATGGGCTTTAATTAGCTTGGAATACATGTAACAAAATGCTTTAAACTCAAACCTATACTATTATAAAATATATGGACTATTATAGTGTAAAAATATTTGCTGCATTCAAGAATATACAGGGAAAAAAGGCAATTTACTCAACATTGAATATATTGTTAATGACTTGATTTTAAGTCTTGAGAAGCAAGACAATTGAAAAAATCCACATAGTATCAAAATGGTATATCATTGCTGTTCTTAAATGGGTGTGGAGTATGATTATTTTATGAATATTTGAATAAGATTTTCATTTCACAATGATCACTCAGTACTCACTGGTACTCACTCACTACATGTAACTATTCCTCTATGCAAAAGTAGGAATATTCAATATGTCACTTAGATTTTATGATTATATTTTTTTAATAATGGAACTACATTGTTAAGGTTTTTTTTCACTGGTGAATCAATAGTAGTAGTACAATGGTTTAGCTCACAATCCTTCATCTAAAAAATGTATGATCAACATGACACATACACCCTATGAAGATATCTCTGTATGGTGGAGGAGCATTGCTATAAGTTTCCTTTATGGACATTATAAATGCACTAGTATAATGGCTTGAATCACATTAACCTATTATGAGTATTTGAATCAGACTGTTACATTGAATATATAGGGCCTCATTCAATTGCGATTTGGCCAATTGAATAGGGCCCTAAATAAGCACATAGCATATTTTTTTTACAGAAGTTTTTAGTTAGTGAAAACCTTGCTTTTGGATAGATGCTTACTAACTAAAAACTTATTTAAAAAATATATGTTATGTGCTTATTTAGGGCCCTATTCAATTGGCCAAATTGCAATTGAATGAGGGCCATAGTCTTTTAGTATAACTTTTAAATCCGTCTATTAGTGATATTCTGGATGGATCATTTTGATATTATCTGTAGGATATCATTTTTAGGACCAAATTGCTCCTTCATATAAGCCCCCTTAGAATAGGACTTTAAAGTATTGTTGTCATATAGTATAATTTATCATCATATTTATAAATACAAATAGACATAAATGATTCTTTTTCCTGTTAACCTACTTTACGTTAGTATATATCTGTATAGATGCAGCTTATTTTATCTGGATTAAAACAGACTTCTTTTCCTGATTTCTATCAGTCTTTTATGTAGTGTTTTTTATATTGCATTTAGACATAACCAATGGCTAATAGTTTAACTTTTTTCTATTCGCGGATTAATTTAATTATCTTTAAATGTATATCTCTCATATTTCCCTATAGTAGATATGCTTAGTAGCGTGAATTGCAGGGTTAAACCCTGTATATAAATATGGGACTGACTCTGTCCGATTAGCCATCAGTAATTTTACTGTCACTATATTTTACATAAAGTGCCATTTTTCAATATATGAAATACTCTATTATAGCATTCTATTTATCCTTAATTAGCAGGGCACGTGGCTGCTCTCTAGGCTCTAATACCTACATGCGCCGTATTATGTTTCCATTGATACGGGAACCATTTAAATAGGCGGATCCTACGGCAACCCGTGTTTGCCTTTGAGGAAGACGTCCAGTGACGTCGACGTCCCTATGTTGGAGCACGTAGGCGTTCGTGCATTATGCAGTGGGAGAGTGTCTGTGTTCCCTAACCCGTCCTTACCCAATACTATGCTTGCTCATTGTGAATGTGGACATTTACTTGCGTATATTATAAGCAGGCCAGTTACCTTTTAAGACTTTTTCAGTATACTGTATGTGCTATCATACTGGAAGTAGTTGGAGCCTGCTCCACGTCAGTAAGAATTTCAATTCCACTATACAGGCAGAAGGAAGGAGGGAAAGATTTTACCATTATTAAACCTGGCAAGCTTTATAGCCAGAGTATTATTACTGTAGTACCCTCATCTATAAACTTCATTTCCTGGTTTTCTCAGCACAGAGAGCGTATGGGTGTACACATAGGCTAATAGTGGTTTGGTGCACATTAATAATTGAAGAATTTGTCTAAAAGAGACACCGTTCTGCATGATGGGACTATGATTACTCCTCCAATGGGAGTTTAAGATGTTTTTCTAAATATCAAGTAGGTAATCATTTTCCATATATCTTGACCTCATTTTATTCAATTTTGTTTTCAATCCTGGATTTTTTATCAGTTTTTATTATCGCCATTGTGATCTATAGAAATATTAAAGTTGAAATATTTTTAATACATTCCCTGTTGGTATAAATTACGTCATTCTAGGATGTATACACCTTGGGACATTAGCAATCCTTGACATATTGTATGAGTTTAAAATCAAGCATAAAAAGAGCTTTCTCTAAAGCACCCAATAATATGAAAACTCACAAACTTACAGTCTAGAGGAAATGGGTAAGGTAAAGAAAGGTGAGGTACAATATATATATTGAAGGTGATATGCTTCTTTAAATAGATTATTTTTAGTGAGTTTTTGAAGGATTTCAGGCAGGAAGAGTCTAAAGGAGCGAGGCAAGGAGTTCAATAAAGTAGGGGCAGCACAAGAAAATCCTGAAGGAGGAGTGAGAGGAGGTGATAAGAGAGGAGGAAAGAAGTCATTAGCAGAGCAAAGAGGATGGTTGAGAGAGTATTTAGAGACAACAGCAGAGATATAAGAGGGTGCATTATTATTGAGGGCTTTAAACGTTAGGGTCAAGATTTTAAATGTTATTCTGGAGGATATGGGAAGCCAGTGGAGTGATTGACAAAGAGGAGCTGCAGACACTGAGTGATAAATATGGTAGATGAGTCTAGCGGAGGCGTCATTATGGACTGAAGTGGAGAGAGACAGATGGAGGATAGGATGTGAACCAAGCGGTATCACAGATGCCGAATATGATGGGAGATGGAGTAACTTATACATTGAAATTTTAGAGGTTTATTAGTATAAATGTAACATTAGTAAAATAATTGGATATTTATTCTCCAACATATATCCTATAACAAAATTAATCAAATAATGATCTAATCACTCATAGAGACATAATATAGTAGTATTGAAACTACTTAAATACATTCTTGTTGCTTTATCAGGAGTAGAAAATGAATGCATTTTACATATCCATATATTGTACTAGCCCAAGTATAATTTACATTATTGACTTGATTGATTCTAATTTATATACCATCCCTGGTTCATTACAGTTATGCATATGCAACATTTCATATGTAATTAGGGAGGAGTCTAGGATAGGGGTGTATGATGAGAGGATGTATGTTTGAAAGATATCTTTCAGATTTTGTTACTGGAACACAGACCATACTACAGGTGACAGCATTATGGCTCAACAGGCACAATAATCCCGGCCATATCTGCTCCCCCAGTGAGCTGTAGTAACAAGAGTCACTTTAGGAGCCAGTTTGAAGACAATACCTTCCTTTTCCTATTATATTTGTTGCATTTTCCTATATATTTGTAAGTTGCAATGTTTGTAATGTCCATTAAGAATTCACCCTAGGTTAATACTGTATTTTTCTATCGTTTTTTTTAGACGACACGTTGTAGTGTTGTAGGGGGGAATGTAAGAGCTGAATATCTGTGCATTATAAGTAGTATAAGTGTATAAGAAAATAGTATTTTCTAATCTTAGTAATTGTAAAATTGTCAAATGTGATAATGTGTAGGGCCCTGTGTTTGTATTACAAGATGGAGTTTACTGATTAGCCAATATTGTTTGTAAAATCTTGTAATAATACCCTGGAGAGTCTCACAAGAAGGTGTTTACTGATTAGCCAAATATTGTTTGTTAAACCTTGTAAAAACTGTAAAAAACCTTGTATGTGGAAGGGGCCATCAGATGAACTACAGACTTGCTGTTACTCTGTGCGTTCACCTCCAAGCTTGTATTAAGCCGAAAATACAGATTTCGTGTCCTATCTTATTCTTCTGAAGGTGAGTCAGTGAAAGTGTATTTCTTTAACACCTGATGACACATTTGTATGACATTTGTACTGTATTGTACCTGTATTTGTAATCTACTTTATTCTAATTTGCAAATAGAGCTACGGAAAATAAATAAATAATATTAAGGATAATATCTGTCCATTTAGTATAAAGAATGTGATAATATAGGGGTGATCAAAGGAGCAGGATCAGCTGCATTTTAAGCACCTGCCTAAGACATGTGTGAGTTGAGAGAAGGTGATGTCAGTAAACAGAAAGTTCAGACAGAGACAGAAACACTGGAAGCTACCAACCCTAATTTTAAAATAAGTCTTTATTTTTTAACCCTTACATACAAATATTATTACTTACCAATACATACCTCATTCATATAAATGATTTTACAGTGGCCTGCTATTGTTTAGGAGGCTTCATAAAGATAAAAGTATATAAGAACTAAAAATATATTGTTTTTGGATGAGCGCGGTGTCACGGCCTAGGGGCAGCTGGAGTCAGGTACACCCCCAAAACCTTCCTGTTTACCACTACTTGAACACCCTTAGACTTTCAGGATTCTGGTGATCTCAGCGCCAGCGTGCTTCTCCAAGTCAGGAACAATAAGGAACAAGCAGGCAGATGTAGATCCCTTTAAGTTAGTACCAGTGAGATATCAGAATACCTTCAAGGGATTTTGCTCAGGAAGCCCTTGCCCAAGAATGACAGCACACAGTAGTTGGGTCACTACATGGTGGGCAGACAAGCATGTTATATAGTTAAAGACTAACATAGTAAATTAGGTTGAAAACATACTTTTAGTCCTCAATTTCAACCTTTTAAAATCTCCTCTGATCTGCAGTATGCAGATTAATTGTTAATTGATCTACAGGAAGGCAAAAAGCAAAAAACCCAAGTGATTTATAAGTTTTGTTGCCCTTCTCTAAACCATTTTCAGCTCTAAAATGTCCTTTTTATGAAGTGGTGCCCAAAACTACCTATTCCAAATGAGGGCGAACTAGAGATTTGTACAATGGCAGAATTATATTTGCTTCCCTGTCTTCTATACGGTTCTTAATTCATGATAATATGTTATTTGCCTTTGCAGCTGCTGCTTGGCATTGAGCCATATATTACTGGGAAGAAGAAAAGGGAAGAAGCTATAGGAACATTGCAATGTAAAACAGGCCGTCTGATATTTAGTGACTAGAAAAAGGCAGATGAGTTAAATAGGTTCTTTTCTTCGGTATACACAAGGAAGGTACCAGTGGTTGGGACACTGCAACAAAATGGGGCTACACTACCTTCACCAAATAATTGGTTAACGCAGGAAGAAAGCCAGACTGGACTGATTAGTGAGGCCAAATGCACAGGTATTTATACAGAAAAAAACAGTGTGGGACAGCCACAATACAATGAGCAGAGGAGTGACCATGTTTGAATTTCCCGCCAAGGTGTATGGGAATCAATCGGTACACTACCTACACTTAGATTACACTACCTACACAATTAGATTATCTCTGAACCACTCAGAGGGAATCTGTCCCCTGGAGTGCGTGACTTAAAAAAATAAAAAATACGAGGTTGCAAAAATAAGAAGATAACAGCCGAACCACGCACATCCACAAACACAAAAAGCATAACAACAAAAAAATACAACATAAAACAAACATCACACACAGCATGGGGGGACAGCGAGGACGTCTGGGAGTGAGGTTGCATGCAAATTTAAGTTGCATTTAAGAGGTTATGGAACAACGAAATCGGCTAAGCAAGAAGAAAAATGGCGGGCGAAAATCATTAAAATTACAAAAATCACAGCTAGGCGCGTACGAGTTAGCCAGGAACATAGCAGATACAAAAGATAGCATTACAATGGACGGAAAATGCTTGCGAGCCAAGTAACACATAGAAAAAAGCCGCCATTTTACAACACTAACTTACAACTCATAATATTAGGAATCTAAAATGCTGCTTCACCCACCTAAACAAACGGTTTGCCATCACGCATGCAGCCTATTTACACTGCACACTTGGCATATTACTGACAGATGATCCTCAGATGATCTACACTACAACTGTACATTTTTAGATGCAGCAAAATCCAAATAGATTGTTAGCTCTTCAGGATACTGATAGTATATTGGTCAAGTATATTCATTTATTAATTCATATTACTTTATTACTTCACTTTAGTCAAATTTTTTTACCATTTTACACTGTACTTATATATGGGTCTTTGAGATGAGCGCCAAAGGTGATCGTGGCAAAGCCAGACAATTGAAGTACAATTCCCATGTCTTAAAATTGTGTTGCCCCGTCATTTTTGACAGGCAAGTAGCTAGTTGGATATAATGTGTAAATAAAAAAATATTGACTGATATAGGGTTATGCCATGTTGGTGGATGGGGGAAAAAGATGGATTAATTCATTGTTATTGTAAACAGATATAAAAGGCTGTGAGGGGGGTTTAGAATGAGGAGGGGGGGTTAGAATGAGGAGGGGGGTTTAGAATGTAGAGGAGGGAGGTTGAGGAGGGGGGTTGAGGTTGGGGAGGGGGTTGAGGATGGGGGGCTGAGGTTGAGGAGGGAGGTTGAGGAGGGGGTTGAGGATGAGGAGGGGGTTGAGGATGAGGAGGGAGGCTGAGGATAAGGAGGGAGGATGAGGAGAGGGTTGAGGATGAGGAGGGGGTTGAGGATGGGGGTTTGAGGATGAGGATGGGGGGGTTGAGGAGGGAGGTTGAGGAGGGGGTTGAGGAGGAGGGGGTTGAGGATGAGGGGGTTGAGGAGGGAGGTTGAGGATGAGGAGGGATGGTGAGGAGGGAGGTTTAGAATGAGGAGGGGGGGAAGAGACACAGGGAAGGGAGAGGGGGGGGGAGAGACACAGGGAACGGAGAGGGTGAAGAGACACAGGGAAGGGAGAGGGGAGAAGAGACACGGGAGAGAGAGGGGGACACAGAGGGCACAAGAGGGACACAGGGGGCAGCACATTTCCCACCCTCGGCTTATACTCGAGTCACTCATTTTACCCAGCATTTTGTGGTAAAATAGGTGCCTCGGCTTATACTCGGGTCGGCTTATACTCGAGTATATACGGTAATTAGTTTCTATGAGGAGGTTAGTGGGAACCTGGATCAAGGCAACTCAGTGGATGTAGTCTTTTTAGAGTTTGCAAAGGCTTTTGATACAGTGCCACATGGGAGACTATTGTGCAAACTAAGGTATACAGGAATTGCAGTAAATATCTGTTCATGGATTGAGAGCTGGCTAAAAGACAGGAAGCAAAGGGTTGTTGTAAATGGAACATACTCCGATTGGACTAATGTGGTAAGTGGGGTTCGTCAGAGTTCAGTATTATGTCCTATCCTTTCTAACATATTTATTAATGACTTAGAAGTAGATGCCACGAAGTTGTGCAAGTTAAGTAGCTCAGAAAATGATGTACTTTCCCTCCAAAGGGATTTGCATAAATTAGAGAAATGGGCAATTAAAAAGCAGATGAGTTTTAATATGAATAAATGTAAGGATGCATCTGGGAAGGAAAAATAGCCATGCAATTTATAAACTTATAAACTTAATGAAGCAAATCTAGGTGTATCAAATATTGAAAGAGATTTGGGAGTGCTTGTGGACAACTACCTAGGTAACAGTGCTCAATGCCAAGCAGTAGCTACAAAGGCAAATACAATATTAGCATGTATTAAGAAGGGTATAGAAGCCAGGGAAGAATATATATAATTCTGGCACTATACAAATCTCTAGTACGCCCTCATTTGGAATATGGAGTACAATTTTGGGCACCACTTCATAAAAATGACTTTTTTGAGCTGGAAAAGGTACAGAGAAGGTCTACAAAGTTGATGAAGGGGGTAAGTTATAAAGAATGATTAACCAAAATAAACGTATTTTCTCTAGAAAAAAGATTGATTACCCAATATAAATACATCCGGGGTCAGTATAACAATTTGTCAAGGGAGCTTTTTGTGCCAAGAGGTTTTCAACTGACAAGAGGACATCCCTTGAGGTTAGAAGTAAAAAGATTCCACCTTAAAGAAAGAAAAGGGTTCTTCACAGTAAGGGTGGTTAATCTGTGGAATTCTCTACCAAAGGAGGTGGTGGCAGCGGATTTAATAGATAACTTTAAAAAGGGATTGGATATATTTTTATCCTGGTTAATTAGAGAGGGAGTATTGATCCAGGGAGGCGTCCGATCGCCAGTATCTGGGGTCAGGAAGGAATTATTTTTTTTCCCTTTTGCCACAATTGGCAAAGTTTCACTTGGTTTTATTTTCTGTTTGCCTTCCTCTAGATCAATTAACAAGGAATCCACATATTGCAGATCAGAGGAGATCTTAAAAGGTTTAATTTGATGGACTCAATCTCAATTACTATGTAACTATGTAACTTTATGTTATGAGTCTGTAGTTCTGAAGTGGCTGCCACTGTACTTGAGTTACTTAGCAATACCTCCCTATTGATTATACTACCCCCCTTCTCCACCTCCATGACTAGTTAATTAATTCCTTATCCCCCTCTACACTTTCTACTCTATTACTTCTATATAGTCCCTTCAACTCACCTATAGTTTGTTTATTAGGATATTAACCCCTTACTACTGTCCTGTGGTCAGGGAGCTGTGGTATGTAATGGGTGTCTTCCTGTGTTGAAGTGCCACATTTGGGATGTATTGTGACCTTCAAGCTCACACATTCCATGCGGTGTTAGGGAGAGGAGGACAGGATGGGATCTCCCAACCACACTTGTTGTGGGGTCTGCGCCTGGAGAAATACATCATTCCAAAATCCCACACACACAGATGTTTATTGCTCACTAGTGGAAGGCATTGTGGGGACATCAACTTTTGTGCTGTCACAAAATCCAATAGTGACTGAAATATATAAAGCTTTGTGTTTTAGTGGTAAAATCCAGTAACAGAGTTGGTCTGTCTTCATGTGACATAGAAAGGGGTTATATGGCCACTGTAGCATTATATTTGAAACATACTCTTTTTAAGAACTATACTTAAAATAGGCTAAATATTTTTAAAATATAAAATAAAATAATACAGCCTTTAATTTATTAACTTTTAAATTCAGTTATGCTGTGAGTCACTAGTCTATACCAGGGGAATTATGACTCAATAGATCAAGTCTATGGAAGAGTAGTTATGACTTGCTGACACTGGTTCAGAGTAGAACATTTCTTAGTCACAAATACGAATCCAGAGTAGAAAAGTTATGGGCCACTACATTAGTCTAGACCAGAGGAATTTTGATTCACTAGCTTAAACCTTTACTCATGTCTGGAGAATTGGAGTTATGAGTATCTAACACTAGTCCAGAGCAGAAAATGTATAGGTCACTAACTCTAGTCCAGAGAAGAGGAGACACCAATCACTAATGTTAGTCCAGGGGAATAATGAATCAGTAACACTGTCCAAAGCAAAGAAGGTGTAGGTCACTAACACTGGGCCAGAGAACAGGAGATACTGGTTACTAACGCTAGTCCAGATGAATAATGAGTCAATAACACTAGTCCAAACCAAAAGAAGGTGTAGGTCACTAACCCTAGGCCAGAGAAGAGGAAATACTGGTTACTAACGCTAGTCCAGAGGAATAATGAGTCAATAACACTAGTCCAAACCAAAGAAGGTGTAGGTCACTAACACTGGGAAAGAGAAGAGGAAATACTGGTTACTAAGGCTAGTCCAGAGGAATAATGAGTCAATAACACTAGTCCAAACCAAAAGGAGGTGTAGGTCACTAACCCTAGGCCAGAGGAGAGGAAATACTGGTTACTAAGGCTAGTCCAGAGGAATAATGAGTCAGTAACACTAGTCCAAACCAAAAGAAGGTGTAGGTCACTAACCCTAGGCCAGAGAAGAGGAAATACTGGTTACCAAAGCTAGTCCAGAGGAATAATGAGTCAGTAACACTAGTCCAAACCAAAGGAGGTGTAGGTCACTGACCCTAGGCCAGAGAAGAGGAAATACTGGTTACTAACGCTAGTCCAGAGGAATAATGAGTCAATAACACTAGTCCAAACCAAAGAAGGTGTAGGTCACTAACACTGGGAAAGAGAAGAGGAAATACTGGTTACTAAGGCTAGTCCAGAGGAATAATGAGTCAATAACACTAGTCCAAACCAAAAGGAGGTGTAGGTCACTAACCCTAGGCCAGAGGAGAGGAAATACTGGTTACTAAGGCTAGTCCAGAGGAATAATGAGTCAATAACACTAGTCCAAACCAAAAGAAGGTGTAGGTCACTAACCCTAGGCCAGAGAAGAGGAAATACTGGTTACCAAAGCTAGTCCAGAGGAATAATGAGTCAGTAACACTAGTCCAAACCAAAGGAGGTGTAGGTCACTGACCCTAGGCCAGAGAAGAGGAAATACTGGTTACTAACGCTAGTCCAGAGGAATAATGAGTCAATAACACTAGTCCAAACCAAAGAAGGTGTAGGTCACTAACCCTAGGCCAGAGAACAGGAGATACTGGTTACTAACGCTAGTCCAGAGGAATAATGAGTCAATAACACTAGTCCAAACCAAAAGAAGGTGTAGGTCACTAACCCTAGGCCAGAGAAGAGGAAATACTGGTTACCAAAGCTAGTCCAGAGGAATAATGAGTCAGTAACACTAGTCCAAACCAAAGGAGGTGTAGGTCACTGACCCTAGGCCAGAGAAGAGGAAATACTGGTTACTAACGCTAGTCCAGAGGAATAATGAGTCAATAACACTAGTCCAAACCAAAGAAGGTGTAGGTCACTAACACTGGGAAAGAGAAGAGGAAATACTGGTTACTAAGGCTAGTCCAGAGGAATAATGAGTCAATAACACTAGTCCAAACCAAAAGGAGGTGTAGGTCACTAACCCTAGGCCAGAGGAGAGGAAATACTGGTTACTAAGGCTAGTCCAGAGGAATAATGAGTCAATAACACTAGTCCAAACCAAAAGAAGGTGTAGGTCACTAACCCTAGGCCAGAGAAGAGGAAATACTGGTTACCAAAGCTAGTCCAGAGGAATAATGAGTCAGTAACACTAGTCCAAACCAAAGGAGGTGTAGGTCACTGACCCTAGGCCAGAGAAGAGGAAATACTGGTTACTAACGCTAGTCCAGAGGAATAATGAGTCAATAACACTAGTCCAAACCAAAGAAGGTGTAGGTCACTAACCCTAGGCCAGAGAACAGGAGATACTGGTTACTAACGCTAGTCCAGAGGAATAATGAGTCAATAACACTAGTCCAAACCAAAAGAAGGTGTAGGTCACTAACCCTAGGCCAGAGAAGAGGAAATACTGGTTACCAAAGCTAGTCCAGAGGAATAATGAGTCAGTAACACTAGTCCAAACCAAAGGAGGTGTAGGTCACTGACCCTAGGCCAGAGAAGAGGAAATACTGGTTACTAACGCTAGTCCAGAGGAATAATGAGTCAATAACACTAGTCCAAACCAAAGAAGGTGTAGGTCACTAACACTGGGAAAGAGAAGAGGAAATACTGGTTACTAAGGCTAGTCCAGAGGAATAATGAGTCAATAACACTAGTCCAAACCAAAAGGAGGTGTAGGTCACTAACCCTAGGCCAGAGGAGAGGAAATACTGGTTACTAAGGCTAGTCCAGAGGAATAATGAGTCAATAACACTAGTCCAAACCAAAAGAAGGTGTAGGTCACTAACCCTAGGCCAGAGAAGAGGAAATACTGGTTACCAAAGCTAGTCCAGAGGAATAATGAGTCAGTAACACTAGTCCAAACCAAAGGAGGTGTAGGTCACTGACCCTAGGCCAGAGAAGAGGAAATACTGGTTACTAACGCTAGTCCAGAGGAATAATGAGTCAATAACACTAGTCCAAACCAAAGAAGGTGTAGGTCACTAACCCTAGGCCAGAGAACAGGAGATACTGGTTACTAACGCTAGTCCAGAGGAATAATGAGTCAATAACACTAGTCCAAACCAAAAGAAGGTGTAGGTCACTAACCCTAGGCCAGAGAAGAGGAAATACTGGTTACCAAAGCTAGTCCAGAGGAATAATGAGTCAGTAACACTAGTCCAAACCAAAGGAGGTGTAGGTCACTGACCCTAGGCCAGAGAAGAGGAAATACTGGTTACTAACGCTAGTCCAGAGGAATAATGAGTCAATAACACTAGTCCAAACCAAAGAAGGTGTAGGTCACTAACACTGGGAAAGAGAAGAGGAAATACTGGTTACTAAGGCTAGTCCAGAGGAATAATGAGTCAATAACACTAGTCCAAACCAAAAGGAGGTGTAGGTCACTAACCCTAGGCCAGAGGAGAGGAAATACTGGTTACTAACGCTAGTCCAGAGGAATAATGAGTCAATAACACTAGTCCAAACCAAAGGTGCTCAAGTCCTCACACAAGTCTGGAAAAGAGTGATTCTCTAATACTAGCCAGAAACTGAAAACCTATAAGTCACTTACACTAATTTAGATCAGGTAACTATGAGCCACTTACCCTAGATAGGAACAATAACAAACCACTGACATTATATGTGAGCCAAGCAGTTACAAACAACTAACACTAGTCCAGAGACAATGAGTTATTAGTCAATATGACTGGCCCAGAGTAGAGCATTTACTAGTCACTGAAAATAAGACAGTATAGAGGAGCTACCATTCACTAACTCAAGTCCTCACTCTTCATTTCTGGAGAAGAGGAGTTATAACTTTCCAACATTAGCCAAAAACAGAAATGTTATCAATCACTTACCTTTGTTTAAAAAGGAACTATATTGATTCACTAATACTATTTTTGAGCCAATGAGTTACAATCAACAAGCATTAGCCCAGAGATGATGAGGTATTGCTAACTAACACTGGTCCAGAAAAGAGCAGTTACTAGACAACACTGGTCCAGCCCAGGGAACTATGAGCCACTTACACTAGATAGGAGCAGTAGCAAACCACTGATATTATAGTTCATCCAAGCAGTTACCACCAACTACACTAGACCTTGAAGTATAAGTGAAAGGCACTGTGGGGTTAGAGTAGAGCAGTTACTAGTCACTAACACTAGCCCATAGAGGATGAATGGAAGGCACTGTAGGGTCAGAGTAGAGCAGTTGCTAGTCACTAACACTAGCCCCTAGAGGATGAGTGGAAAGTACTGTGGGGTCAGAGTAGAGCAGTTGCTAGTCCCTAACACTAGTCCAGAGATGATGAGGTATTGGTAACTAACACTGGTCCAGAGTAGAGCAGTTACTAGACACTAACACTGGCCGCATCCAGGGACATATGAGCCACTTACACTAGATAGGAGCAGTAGCAAACCACTGATACTATATTTGTTCCAAGCAGTTACCATTAACTAACACTAGCCCATAGAGGATAAGTGGAAAACACTGTGGGGTCAGAGTAGAGCAGTTACTAGGCACTAACACTAGCCCATAGAGGATAAGTGGAAGACGCTGTAGGGTCAGAGTAGATCAGTTACTAGTCACTAACACAAGCCCATAGAAGATGAATGGAAGGCACTGAAGGGTCAGAGTAGATCAGTTACTAGTCACTAACACTAGCCCATACAGGATGAGTGAATGCACTGTGGGTTCAGAGTAGAGCAGTTACTAGTCACTAACACTAGCCCATAGAGGATAAGTGGAAGGCGCTGTAGGGTCAGAGTAGATCAGTTACTAGTCACTAACACTAGCCCATAGAGGATGAATGGAAGGCACTGAAGGGTCAGAGTAGAGCAGTTGCTAGTCACTAACACTATCCCCTAGAGGATGTGTGGAAAGTACTGTGGGGTCAGAGTAGAGCAGTTGCTAGTCCCTAACACTAGCCCATAGAGGATGAGGTATTGGTAACTAACACTGGTCCAGAGTAGAGCAGTTACTAGACACTAACACTGGCCGCATCCAGGGACATATGAGCCACTTACACTAGATAGGAGCAGTAGCAAACCACTGATACTATATTTGTTCCAAGCAGTTACCATTAACTAACACTAGCCCATAGAGGATAAGTGGAAGACGCTGTAGGGTCAGAGTAGAGCAGTTATTAGTCACTAACAATAGCCCATAGAGGATAAGTGGAAGACGCTGTAGGGTCAGAGTAGATCAGTTACTAGTCACTAACACAAGCCCATAGAGGATGAGTGGAAGGCACTGTGGGGTCAGAGTAGAGCAGTTACTAGTCACTAACACTAGCCCATAGAGGATGAGTGGAAGGCACTGTGGGGTCAGAGTAGAGCAGTTGCTAGTCACTAACACTAGCCCATAGAGGATGAGTGGAAGGCACTGTGGGGTCAGAGTAGAGCAGTTACTAGTCACTAACACTAGCCCATAGAGGATGAGTGGAAGGCACTGTGGGGTCAGAGTAGATCAGTTACTAGTCACTAAGAATAGCCCATAGAGGATAAATGGAAAACACTGTGGGGTCAGAGTAGAGCAGTTACTAGTCACTAACACTAGCCCAGAGAGGATGAGTGGAAGGCACTGTGGGGTCAGAGTAGAGCAGTTACTAGTCACTAACACTAGCCCATATAGGATAAGTGGAAGGCACTGTGGGGTCAGAGTAGAGCAGTTACTAGTCACTAACACTAGCCCATATAGGATAAGTGGAAGGCACTGTGGGGTCAGAGTAGAGCAGTTACTAGTCACTAACACTAGCCCATAGAGGATGAGTGGAAGGCACTGTGGGGTCAGAGTAGATCAGTTACTAGTCACTAAGAATAGCCCATAGAGGATAAATGGAAAACACTGTGGGGTCAGAGTAGAGCAGTTACTAGTCACTAACAATAGCCCATAGAGGATGAGTGGAAGGCACTGTGGGATCAGAGTAGAGCAGTTACTAGTCACTAACACTAGCCCATATAGGATAAGTGGAAGGCACTGTGGGATCAGAGTAGAGCAGTTACTAGTCACTAACACTAGCCCATATAGGATAAGTGGAAGGCACTGTGGGATCAGAGTAGAGCAGTTGCTAGTCACTAACACTAGCCCATAGAGGATGAGTGGAAGGCACTGTGGGGTCAGAGTAGATCAGTTACTAGTCACTAACACTAGCCCATAGAGGATGATTGGAAGGTACTGTGGGGTCAGAGTAGAGCAGTTACTAGTCACTAACACTAGCCCATAGAGGATGAGTGGAAGGCACTGTGGGGTCAGAGTAGAGCAGTTACTAGTCACTAAGACTAGCCCTGAGATGAGGTATTGGTAACTAACACTGGTCCAGAGTAGAGCAGTTACTAGTCACTAAAACTAGCCGAGACCAGAGGAGTTACAATTCCCCAAATGAAGTATTTTCTGTTCATGCCAAGCTGGAGTCGCAGCTGAGAGTTCAACATGTTTCATTGATTAAACCCAGAAATGTGCGAAATGCAGCAAACCGAGGGAGAAATGAGGCAACTTCACTCAACACCCCATCAGTCTGATGGGCCTGAGGCAAATTACAACACAATGTCTACAGATGGATTAATACTGACATATAAAGGAGATTGTTTGGAGCTGTGTGATGTCTGGTCATTCAGTTACAGCCTCTCAGAGATACAGAAGTATAATGTTGAGACGAGTAGTCTCCCAGTTTATAGACCGGCATATCTAGCTGTGGGCCACTCTTTGGTGGTAAGTGCATACAAGGAGTTGTAGGCTGCGGATGTAATGTGCTCTTGAGGACTCTTGTTGGCAGACTGTCTCCTCATGTAGCCCAGCTGGGACATGGTGATCAGCTTTCGTGGGAGAGGATCTCTGTACAACACTGCCTAGATCCTCATAAATATCCTTGTCAACTAATCCCAGAAACTCTTTGCATGTTCCTATGCGTCACGTTGTCATTGTCACCCCATGTCACCCATTGATTCCATGACAAGATACATTTGATAATGTGCAGAATACGCATCGTCTAAGTCATCTGTTTCATTAAGTTGATTGATGCATAATTATAACTTCATTGACAAGGGCACAGTGACATGTCCCAAATTCTTGCTAAGTAATGGAATTAATACAATATTAAATCATTTAAAATTAGTAATAATGTGTTTATAAGAGAATCATATGTTGTGTGTGTTGGATTGGTCACCAGGATCTGGCTCATTACCTGTAGGCATACTATATAAAGTCCACACATGTATTGTTGGACCAAGTGGTCTACTTAGAACATGAGCTGCACTAGGCCCAAACAAGGACATTACCACCCCCACATACAAACACTATTTCCCTTTTTACTTCACTCCAAAATGACTACACATGTGTAAAGGAGCTGTGTGTCTGGATAGAGGATGTGGGTAGTGTATGGTGGGACCATGCTGGCAACCTCAGAATCATGTTTTAAACAAAATATCAATGTTAACTTACATTGTATGTGTATCATGGGCTCTTCCACATTGGAGTGCTAGTTGGCCTCTAGTCGGGAGTATAATCTTACTGTGATCTGCTATTCTATTTAGCTCTATTGTGAAATGGTTATTCACAGGTTATTCAAAAAAGCAGAGTAGAGATCATTTCTGCATCCATTGTTCCTTCCATTCCTCTCAGGTGTCTAATCCTCTTAGGAACAAAAATGAATGCCTGCCTTTGAGGAACCTACCATATTTACGCAAATCTAATGCACACCTTTTTCAAAATCAGGTCCCAAATTAGGAGTGCGCATTAGATTCAATGGCGCACTAGATTCAATGGCAAAAAGGAAAGCACAGAACATACTGTGACACCACCATCTCTCGCTTCCTGGCTCTCTAGAGTGGGTGACACCCGGAGGAGGTGGCACCCAGAGAGCGCCAGCCCAGTGGCACACAGAGCCTGGCACCCAGAGAGCTGCAGCATAGTGGCACACAGGGCCTGGTGCCTAGAGAGCCCCACCACAGTGGCACACAGAGTCTGGCACCCAGAGAGCTCCAGCACAGTGGCACACAGAGCCTGGTACCTAGAGAGCCCCAGCACAGTGGCACACAGAGCCTGGTACCTAGAGAGCCCCAGCACAGTGGCACACAGAGCCTAGTACCTAGAGAGCCCCAGCCCAGTGGCACACAGGGCCTGGTGCCTAGAGAGCCCCAGCACAGTGGCACACAGAGCCTAGTACCTGGAGAGCCCCAGCACAGTGGCACACAGAGCCTGGTACCTAGAGAGCCCCAGCACAGTGGCACACAGAGCCTAGTACCTAGAGAGCCCCAGCACAGTGGCACACAGAGCCTAGTACCTAGATTGCCCCAGCACAGTGGCACACAGAGCCTAGTACCTGGAGAGCTCCAGCACAGTGGCACACAGGGCCTGGTGCCTAGAGAGCCCCAGCACAGTGGCACACAGAGCCTAGTACCTAGAGAGCCCCAGCCCAGTGGCACACAGGGCCTGGTGCCTAGAGAGCCCCAGCACAGTGGCACACAGAGCCTAGTACCTGGAGAGCCCCAGCACAGTGGCACACAGGGCCTGGTGCCTAGAGAGCCCGAGCACAGTGGCACACAGAGCCTAGTACATGGAGAGCCCCAGCACAGTGGCACACAGAGCCTAGTACCTAGAGAGCCCCAGCACAGTGGCACACAGAGCCTAGTACCTGGAGAGCCCCAGCACAGTGGCACACAGAGCCTGGTACCTAGAGAGCCCCAGCACAGTGGCACACAGAGCCTAGTACCTAGAGAGCCCCAGCACAGTGGCACACAGAGCCTAGTACCTAGATTGCCCCAGCACAGTGGCACACAGGGCCTGGTGCCTAGAGAGCCCCACCACAGTGGCACACAGAACCTAGTGCCTAGAGAGCTGCAGCATAGTGGTAAACAGGGCCTGGTGCCTAGAGAGCCCCAGCACAGTGGCACACAGAGTCTGGCACCCAGAGAGCTGCAGCATAGTGGCACACAGGGCCTGGTGCCTAGAGAGCCCCAGCACAGTGGCACACAGAGCCTGGTACCTAGAGAGCCCCAGCACAGTGGCACACAGAGCCTGGTACCTAGAGAGCCCCAGCACAGTGGCACACAGAGCCTAGTACCTAGAGAGCCCCAGCCCAGTGGCACACAGAGCCTGGTACCTAGAGAGCCCCAGCCCAGTGGCACACAGAGCCTGGTACCTAGAGAGCCCCAGCACAGTGGCACACAGAGCCTAGTACCTAGAGAGCCCCAGCACAGTGGCACACAGAGCCTGGTGCCTAGAGAGCTCCAGCACAGTGGCACACAGAGCCTGGAACCAGGAGAGCCCCAGCACAGTGGCACACAGAGCCTGGCACCCAGAGATTTCCAGCCCAGTGGCACACAGAGCCTGGTGCCAGGAGAGCCCAAGCACAGTGGCACACAGAGCCTGGCACCCAGAGAGCCCCAGCCCAGTGGCACACAGAGGCTGGTACCAAGAGAAACCCAGCACAGTGGCACACAAAGCCTGGCACCCAGAGAGCTCCAGCACAGTGGCACACAGAGCCTGGCACCCAGAGAGTTCCAGCACAGTGGCACACAGAGCCTGGTACCAGGAGAGCCCCAGCACAGTGGCACATAGAGCCTGGCACCCAGAGAGCCCCAGCCCAGTGGCACACAAAGCCTGGCACCCAGAGAGCTCAAGCACAGTGGCACACAGAGCCTGGCACCCAGAGAGCACCAGCACAGTGGCACACAGAGCCTGGTACCTAGAGAGCCCCAGCACAGTGGCACACAGAGCCTGGCACCCAGAGAGCTCCAGCACAGTGGCACACAGAGCCTGGCACCTAGAGAGCCCTAGCACAGTGGCACACAGAGCCTGGTACCTAGAGAGCTCCAGCACAGTGGCACACAGAGCCTGGCACCCAGAGAGCTCCAGCACAGTGGCACACAGAGCCTGGCACCTAGAGAGCCCTAGCACAGTGGCACACAGAGCCTGGTACCTAGAGAGCCCCAGCACAGTGGCACACAGAGCCTGGCACCCAGAGAGCTCCAGCACAGTGGCACACAGAGCCTGGCACCTAGAGAGCCCTAGCACAGTGGCACACAGAGCCTGGTACCTAGAGAGCCCCAGCACAGTGGCACACAGAGCCTGGCACCCAGAGAGCTCCAGCACAGTGGCACACAGAGCCTGGCACCTAGAGAGCCCCAGCACAGTGGCACACAGAGCCTGGTACCTAGAGAGCCCCAGCACAGTGGCACACAGAGCCTGGCACCCAGAGAGCTCCAGCACAGTGGCACACAGAGCCTGGCACCTAGAGAGCCCTAGCACAGTGGCACACAGAGCCTGGTACCTAGAGAGCTCCAGCACAGTGGCACACAGAGCCTGGCACCCAGAGAGCTCCAGCACAGTGGCACACAGAGCCTAGTACCTAGAGAGCTCCAGCACAGTGGCACACAGAGCCTGGCACTCAGAGAGCCCCAGCACAGTGGCACACAGAGCCTGGTACCTAGAGAGCTCCAGCACAGAGCCTGGTGCCTAGAGAGCCCTAGCACAGTGGCACACAGAGCCTGGTACCTAGAGAGCTCCAGCACAGTGGCACACAGAGCCTGGCACCTAGAGAGCCCTAGCACAGTGGCACACAGAGCCTGGTACCTAGAGAGCTCCAGCACAGTGGCACACAGAGCCTGGCACCCAGAGAGCTCCAGCACAGTGGCACACAGAGCCTAGTACCTAGAGAGCTCCAGCACAGTCGCACACAGAGCCTGGCACCTAGAGAGCTCCAGCACAGTGGCACACAGAGCCTGGCACCCAGAGAGCCCCAGCACAGTGGCACACAGAGCCTGGTACCTAGAGAGCTCCAGCACAGTGGCACACAGAGCCTGGCACCCAGAGAGCCCCAGTACAGTGGCACACAGAGCCTGGTACCTAGAGAGCTCCAGCCCAGTGGCACACAGAGCCTGGTGCCTAGAGAGCCGCAGCACAGTGGCACACAGAGCCTGGAACCAGGAGAGCCCCAGCACAGTGGCACACAGAGCCTGGCACCCAGAGAGCCCCAGCCCAGAGGCACACAGAGCCTGGTACCAGGAGAGCCCAAGCACAGTGGCACACAGAGCCTGGCACCCAGAGAGCCCCAGCCCAGTGGCACACAGAGCCTGGTACCAAGAGAGCCCCAGCACAGTGGCACACAAAGCCTGGCACCCAGAGAGCTCCAGCACAGTGGCACACAGAGCCTGGCACCCAGAGAGTTCCAGCACAGTGGCACACAGAGCCTGGTACCAGGAGAGCCCCAGCACAGTGGCAAATAGAGCCTGGCACCCAGAGAGCCCCAGCCCAGTGGCACACAAAGCCTGGCACCCAGAGAGCTCCAGCACAGTGGCACACAGAGCCTGGTACCCAGAGAGCACCAGCACAGTGGCACTCAGAGCCTGGTACCCAGAGAGCTCCAGCACAGTGGCACACAGAGCCTGGCACCCAGAGAGCTCCAGCACAGTGGCACACAGAGCCTGGCACCTAGAGAGCCCTAGCACAGTGGCACACAGAGCCTGGTACCCAGAGAGCCCCAGCACAGTGGCACACAGAGCCTGGCACCCAGAGAGCTCCAGCACAGTGGCACACAGAGCCTGGCACCTAGAGAGCCCTAGCACAGTGGCACACAGAGCCTGGTACCTAGAGAGCTCCAGCACAGTGGCACACAGAGCCTGGCACCCAGAGAGCTCCAGCAAAGTGGCACACAGAGCCTAGTACCTAGAGAGCTCCAGCACAGTGGCACACAGAGCCTGGCACCCAGAGAGCCCCAGCACAGTGGCACACAGAGCCTGGTACCTAGAGAGCTCCAGCACAGTGGCACACAGAGCCTGGCACCTAGAGAGCCATATCACAGTGGCACACAGAGCCTGGTACCTAGAGAGCTCCAGCACAGTGGCATACAGAGCCTGGCACCTAGAGAGCCCCAGCACAGTGGCACACAGAGCCTGGTACCTAGAGAGCTCCAGCACAGTGGCACACAGAGCCTGGCACCCAGAGAGCTCCAGCACAGTGGCACACAGAGCCTAGTACCTAGAGAGCTCCAGCACAGTGACACACAGAGCCTGGCACCTAGAGAGCTCCAGCACAGTGGCACACAGAGCCTGGCACCCAGAAAGCCCCAGCACAGTGGCACACAGAGCCTGGTACCTAGAGAGCTCCAGCACAGTGGCACACAGAGCCTGGCACCTAGAGAGCCCTAGCACAGTGGCACACAGAGCCTAGTACCTAGAGAGCTCCAGCACAGTGGCACACAAAGCCTGGCACCTAGAGAGCCCCAGCCCAGTGGCACACAGAGCCTGGTACCTAGAGAGCCCCAGCCCAGTGGCACACAGAGCCTGGTACCTAGAGAGCCCCAGCACAGTGGCACACAGAGCCTGGTACCAAGAGAGCACCAGCACAGTGGCACACAGAGTCTGGCACCCAGAGAGCTCCAGCACAGTGGCACACAGAGCCTGGTACCCAGAGAGCCCCAGCACAGTGGCACACAGAGCCTGGTGCCTAGAGAGCCGCAGCACAGTGGCACACAGAGCCTGGTACCCAGAGAGCTCCAGCACAGTGGCACACAGAGCCTAGTACCTAGAGAGCCCCAGCACAGTGGCACACAGAGCCTGGCACCCAGAGAGCTCCAGCACAGTGGCACACAGAGCCTAGTACCTAGAGAGCTCCAGCACAGTGGCACACAGAGCCTGGCACCTAGAGAGCTCCAGCACAGTGGCACACAGAGCCTGGCACCCAGAGAGCCCCAGCACAGTGGCACACAGAGCCTGGTACCTAGAGAGCTCCAGCACAGTGGCACACAGAGCCTGGCACCCAGAGAGCTCCAGCACAGTGGCACACAGAGCCTGGTACCTAGAGAGCCCCAGCACAGTGGCACACAGAGCCTAGTACCTAGAGAGCCCCAGCACAGTGGCACACAGAGCCTGGCACCCAGAGAGCTCCAGCACAGTGGCACACAGAGCCTAGTACCTAGAGAGCCCCAGCACAGTGGCACACAGAGCCTGGCACCCAGAGAGCTCCAGCACAGTGGCACACAGAGCCTGGCACCCAGAGAGCGCATTACATTCTCCAGCAAAAACGTTTTTTTTTATTCATGGGTTCCAAATTTGGGGTGTGCATTAGATTAAAAGGCGCACTAGATTTGCGTAAATACGGTATTTTACATATATACTAGCGACTTGCCCGTCAAAAATGACGGGTCAATAAAATTTGAAGCCATGGCAATGCTGTTTGTGATACAAGGACCTTCGGCGCTCATTGTGAGCCTCTCCTCTCGTGCATTTTTGCTCCTCTGAGCACCTTCGGCGTAATATATATAAGTGCAAAAAAATAATTTTTTTGCATTCGCTTAGCGGAATTTTGAGTGCCGAAACTCGCCAAATTTGGCTTAAATTCTCATGCAACCTCACTCCCAGACGTCCTCACTGTCCCCCGTGCTGTGTGAGTTTTTTTTTGTATTTTTTGCGTTTTTCATGTTTTCCAATTTGCGTGGTTCGGCCATTAACTTCTTATTTTTCTGACCTCGTATTATTTTTTCTAAGTTCCACGCCTCGCATTTTTTTTGTCTAAGTCCCGCGTTCCTCAACTGCTTGCAGCCTAAGGCAATCCTGCGTTTCCTAACTGCTTGGAGGCCGCGTTTTTCAATGCCTCAACGGCTTGCCTCACTACACAAGGCTCGCAGGCAATGAGCGCCTTCGGCGTTCTTCGCCTAAGTGCTGCAAGTTTTAATGCCTCATCTGTCCACCTCGCTATGCGAGGCTCGCAAAGGCACTTATCGCCTAAGTGCTGCAAGTTTTAAGCCTCAACTGCTTGCCTCGCTACGCTATTGCCTAAGTTGTGCGCAACAGCGCTAAGCGTGATGACATCTCGCAGTTTGACAAATATAATATGCGATACTCATAATAAATACAGATAAAATAATTATTTTTTGTGTTATTGAGTTAACCAGCTTGGGATACCACACTGGTGAAAAAGTGGCTAATGATCTTTAGAACATCCATAAATCTAAGAGGCTGTGAATCTTATAGTGTCTACGAGCTGTATTTCTATCCAATACCAATAGAGGGCAATTCTCTCAGATGGATAAATATGTATAGAAGTTGCATATTTTGTCTTTTTTTGCCATCTAGTGGTAAAGAAGAAATATGCACCAATAACTTACATTTCTTTATAGCGTCTTAAGGCACTTTACATAGTTATAAAAACGGTACATCATTGTTTTGGAGTATGAATTAGTACATTTAAAGGAAATCATAATACAGAGGATAAGGTGAGGTTTGGGTCTGTAGCTGAAATGGTGCAATGGGACAGAGGCATGGTCAAGGTCATGGGAGCAAAAATTCAAGTCAAGAGATCAGGAAGGGAAATAAAAAATGATTTCATTTGCATTAAGGTGGGAATGAGAAAGGACATAGCAGGTCTTCAAGGAGATGCAGAATGTGTGCAGTTTTGGAGACTGGTCTAAAAAGGGGATTTATTCCAGTGGAGGTACAAGGAATGGAAGTCTGACTGAAAAAGGGATTGTGAGTTTAGAGAGGGATTCGGATAATAGGGAGTGTCGTAGAATATAGGGCGAGATTAGTGAGGCAAGATATGGAGGGGAAAGACCGTGGAAGGATTTTTAGACAAGCGTTAGGCAAAAGCGATAGACAAGAAGAAAGAAAAGGGCTCTTCACAGTAAGGGCGATAAAACTGTGGAATTCTCTACCAAAGGAGGTGGTGACAGCAAATTCGACACATTACTTTAAAATGGTGTTGGATATATTTTTTCAGTAAAAAGGGCATTCAGCATTATTATTCTGGATAATTAGAGAGCAGTGGCGGAGCTAGGGAAAGAAGGGCCCCGGTGCAAAAAAAATGGTGGGGCACTCTCACAGTGCTATATATGTACTCATATATGTGTTTGTGTATATATACATCTATGACCCCTCACCCAGGTTCATGCCCCCTTGGCTCCTCTCTATCTAAGGGGGTCCAAGATAACATAAATTTGGGTGGCGGCATTACCCAGAGTCGGGGCCCGGTGCTATGCACCACCTGCACAGGTGGTTGCTCCGCCACTGTTAGAGTATTGATCCATGGAAGAGTCTGATTGCCAGTATCTGGGGTCAGGAAGGAATTTTATTTTATTTGAGAGGGAGAGGAGGTGATAAGAGAGGAGCAAAGAAGATGGTTATCAGCAAAGCGAAGAAGACAGTTGGGAGAGTATTTAGAGACAAGAGCAGAGATAGAAGAGGGTGCATTATTGTGCTGTATTTTGAAAGTGCCGTATTTTGGAGATATTTTTTATGTGAAAATGACAAGATTTAGTTTGTGTGTTTTGATTTGATGTGAGGAATGAAAGAGAGGGCAGTATCCAGTAGAATCCCAAGACAACAGGCTTGAGAGGTTGGCGTGATGATGGCATTGTTGGCGTGATGACGGCAACAGCGAGAGATATGTGATGTGTGGAAGCTGTGGAAGAGGGTGCGAAGATTATGAGCCCAGTCTTTGACATGTTGCGCTTGAGGTGACAGGTGGACATCCAAGAAGATGTGATAGAGAGGCAGTTGGGATATTTCTGGAGCAGAGAGGCAGATTTGAGTGTCATCTGCATATAGATGATACTGAAAACCAAAGTAATTTATCAGGGTACCCAGAGAGAACGTTTATATGGAGAAAAGGAGAAGACCTAGGATTGAGCCTTGGGGTATGCCAACAGTCAGAGGGCAAGACGAAGAAGAGCGGCAAGAGAATGAGACATTCAATCTTCTACATTTGATGTAAACCAAGTGTGATGAATGCCAAGTGAGCGTAGAATTTGGATTAGAAGAGGGTGGTCAACTATTTCAAAAGCAGAAGAGAGATCCAGGAGAATAAGAATAGAGAATTGACCCTTGGACTTGGCGGTGCACAAGTCATTAGTGACTTTATTGAGAACTGTCTCTGTGGAGTGTTGAAACCGGAATAGGATCATGTGGACAAGTTGTAAGATGGGGTCCAAGGAGTTCATAATGGATGAGGGAATGGGGAAGGATAAAGGCTGGGGAGTTAGGAACATGTTGAGAGGAGAGTTTTTAATGGATATTTTCAATGTTATTAAGTGGTTAGCAAAGTCTTTGGCATTGAGACAGAAAGGGGCAGATGGTGGTAGAGGGCAGAGGAGAGTGCTGATTAAAAAGTGTGAGATCTGAAGAGGAGAATTGCAGCAGTTAGTGATATTGCTCCACTGGAAAGGGGATTGGTGCTCACTGAGCACAGTTTAGCTGGGCCTAGCATGGAGGGTGGAGCTGGGGCTAGTGAAGATGTCCAGGGACGTAGCTGGGTTACAGTTACAAGGGGAATCAGGGGGAACAGGAGGAGGCAGGCCAGTTCTGATTTGGCAAACACCAACAGATTTGCCAGATTGAGTGAAACTGTTGGGGATGTCCATTCAGGAATGGCAATGCCAGATAGAGCTGTTCCCTCTAACAGGAGGAGAGGGAGGGCAGAATAGGCAGAGCAACAGACATGTTTTGGTTGTAGGGGACTATATTATTAGGAAGGAAGACAGGGTGATTTGTCACCCAGATCCCAGCAATCGAACAGTTTGCTGTCTCCCGGGTGCTCGGGTTCGTCATGTTGTGGACAAAGTATTGGGAGGGGCTGGAAATGAACTGGCGGTCTTGGTACATATTGGTATCAATGACAAAGTTAGTGGAAGATGGAGTGTCCTAAAGAATGATTTTACAGAACTAGGTAATAATCTGAAGGCAAGGACCTCCAAGGTAGTATTTTCTGAGATACTACCAGTGCCATGTGCTAGCCCAGGGAGGCAGAAGGAGCTTAGGGAGGTTAATGCATGGCTAAAGATGTGGTGCGCTAAGGAGGGGTTTGGGTTTTTAGAGCACTGGGCTGACTTCTCACTTCAGTATATTCACTACAGTAGGGATGGATTGCACCTTTATGATGAGGGAGCTTTTGTGCTAGGGGATAGGATGGTAGAAAGGCTGGAGGAGCTTTTAAACTAGTAGGTGGGGGGGAGGGACTAGATATAAGTAATGGGGTAGAAAGTGTAGAGGGTATAAGGGATGAATTAACAACTCATAGGGGAGGAAATGGGGGAGGGGTAGTATAGTCAATAGGGAGGTAGTACTAAGTAACTCAAGTACAGTGGCAGGCACTTCGGAACTACAGACTCATAACATAAGGTGTATGCTTGCTAATGCCAGAAGCTTGCCAGGAAAAATGGAAGAGTTAGAATTATTAGCAATTAACGAAAAATGGGATTTAATAGGCATTACCGAAACGTGGTGGGATGAATCTCATGACTGGACTGTTAATCTTTATGGTTATAACCTATTTAGGAAAGATAGAGGCAATGGTAAATGAGGAGAAGGGATTTGTCTGTATGTTAAGCCTGAATTTAAGCCTATAGTCAGAGAAGATATTTATGGTGGACCTAGTGATAAAGTTGAATGTTTATGGGTAGAGTTAAATAGCGGAGCAGCAAATTCCAAAAGAATATTAGTAGGAGTATGCTATAAACCCCCAAATATAGCTGAAAATGAGGAAATACAATTATTGTTACAGATTGGAAACGCAGCTAAGCACGGGCAAGTTCTAATAATGGGAGATTTTAATTACTCTGAAATAAACTGGATAAATGAGACCAGCAGTTCAGCGAAGGGGAGCAGGTTCTTGAGTACACTCAGGGATCATTATCTGGCCCAGGTTGTACAGGAGCCTACTAGAAATGAAGCTATCTTAGATTTACTCATCACAAATAATATTGATATAGTATCTAATGTTGGAATAGGGCAACCTTTGGGAAACAGTGATCACAACACACGCTCATTTGAGATTGAATTAAAAAAACAAAATTTTAAGGGGCCAACAAAAACTCTTAATTTTAAAAGTGCAGGTTTTAATGGTCTAAGGGCAGTGATACAAAGTATAGACTGGGACAGAGAACTATAGGAACATTAGAATGTGACACAGGCCTTCTGAAAATTAGTGACCAGGAAAAGGCAGATGAGCTAAATAGGTTATTTTCTTCGGTATACACAAGGGAGGTACCAGTGGTTGGGACACTGCAACATAATGGGGCTACACTACCTTCACAAAATAATTGGTTACCACAGGAAGAAATCCAAAAGAGGTTGGAAAAAATAAATGTTAATAAAGCCCCGGGTCCTGATGGAATACATCCAAGGGTACTAAGGGAGCTGGGGTCTGTAATAACCAAACCATTATATTTAATTTTTCAAGATTCACTTCATAAAAAGGACATTTTAGAGCTGGAAAAGGTACAGAGGAGGACAACAAAACTAATAAGGGGAATGGAGGGGCTAAGTTATTAAGAAAGACTAACCAAATTAAACGTATTTTCTCTAGAAAAAAGGTGTTTAAGAGGAGATATGATTACCTTATATAAATACATCCAGAGTCAGTATAAAGATTTGTCAAGGGAGCTTTTTGTGCCAAGAGGTTTTCAACTGACAAGAGGACATCCCTTGAGGTTAGAACTAAAAATATTCCACCTTAAAGAAAGAAAAGGGTTCTTCACAGTAAGGGGGGTTAATCTGTGGAATTCTCTACCAAGGGAGGTGGTGACACCAGATTCAATAGATAACTTTAAAAAGGGATTGGATATATTTTTAAATAAAAAGGGCATTCAGGGTTATCCTATTAATTAATTACAGAGTCTTGATCCAGGGAGAAATCCGATTGCCAGTATCTGGGGTCAGGAAGGAATTCATTTTTTTTCCCTTTGAGACGATTGGCTAAGTCTCGCTTGTTTTTTTTTTTCTTTTTGCCTTCCTCTGGATTAAAAATAAATAAATAAATACATTGAATAATAATTAATTTACACATAATTAATTAATATTTAATCCGCATATTGCAGATCAGAGGAGATCTTAAAAGGTTGAACTTAATGGACTGAAAGTCTTTTTTCAACCTTAAATACTATGTAACTATGTAACTATGTGTAGTGAAGATACACAGTCCATGGAAACAACAACATTGGTAATAAGCATAGTTATATCTATCATACCCATGGGTACAGAAAACAAACTAAGGGAACTGACAATTCTTATCATAGAATTTGAGAAAGGAATAATAATGTCACTGACACATGCAGTCCACCAAATATATTGGAATCTATATATCCCTAAGTGAGAGAGTTATTGTATTTTATATGATTAATCACCATAACTTTGACTACATTGTACAGATAAAGTAATATTTTAATATAAATAATAAAAGTAAGTCTTAGTGTAAGTCCAGTGCCATCTTTTTTTCAGTGAGATATGTCCACACTCAGCTCTGCCCTCCCCCACCTCCTGCCCCTTCCTATTTCAGTACTGAAGACCTTGCTAACCACTTTAATAATAAAATGAAAAATACCTGTTAACGACCGCTCCTTAAAGAATATGGGCCCTATACTAATCTGGTACACTTAGTTATGGTAATGGTGGAAAATGGCTGCAGTAGATTTTCTGACCCAACTTACAACAGTATGCTGAACTTTAGCACCCCTGCTTACGAAACTCAGGTCACGTTTGTAAACCATGCACTGAAGAGGCTGGATTATGGCACCCGCACAACGCTTCTCCATTCGTCTAGCTGATCTGGCTATTGTTACTGCGCCACGATAAACGGACACGATAAACGGAAAATGTATTGACAAGCATACTGTATATATTTGCAAGCATCACGACTCAGCGTTAACTGTGTCGCAGAATTTTACAAGTTAGCACTCAGAACCTAGGGTTGGTTGGTTCAGTTCTGGAGAGAGAGAAAGACAGTGAGAGTAGGAGAGTTATCTTGGAGTGCAGGATTATATTCTTTTAATTATTATAGAGAATTAGACTATTTTACAGTTAAATTACAATACACGTAAGTACCCATATCACATAATATACCCCCACCCTACAGAAAAATTAAAACACATAGCACATACATTTTTGTTACATCACTACCATATATAAATACACTTCCTTTTATTTTTCTTTATATATAATTTGGTCAGTGATGGAGGGAGGAGAGAGGAGGATGGAGGAGGCTATATGAGGGCAGGAGGAGAGGAGGAGAGAGAGGAGAAGGAGGGGCCCGGGAGAGTAGAGGGAGGGAGGACGTGGGAGAGAGGGAGGTAGAGCGGGTGAGGGAGGTAGAGAGGGTGAGGGTGGTAGAGTGAGTGAGGGAGGTAGTGGAGGTGTTAGGGCTAGGAGTGGTAGGTCTGATGGCGTAGGGCTAGAAGAGAATGCTGGAAGATGGAAGCCAGGAGCTCCAGGCCTGGTGGTGACACTGGATCCAGCCTCCATGCCATGTGAATATTGCATACAACAACATACACCTGCATGTACACCACACACACATAGCTAAGTCTAGTCAGGGGACCCACATATCACATTCAATGTTGGACAGCATCATATTTGTAAGGAATATGCGCAGCAAATAGCAGATAGATAGAAGGTTGGTAAACCCATATTAATAGCACAGATATGGAGTAGCACGACTATAGGGAGCCTGAGGAATGCGAGCCGACAAATGCGCGCTGACACATGTGCGCACACAGAAAAGCACGGCCATCAATAGTGCTCCCACTCACATCTTTCACCAAGCACACACAAAAACGCGCCTGTGCGCGATGATGCCGGCCCGCGCGCATGATAAATCTGGGTCCCTTGCCCATCTTTATCCCCCAGTTTTAGCCCCCATTGCCACTCCCAGATATCCCTTTTCTATCACACTCCGGGGGGCAAGCAGAGTTCTGCCTCCCGCTCCCGACCTTCCCCGGGGTGTCCTCGGATGACTCGGCCGTGCAACACAGACATACAGTAATACAGTCATATAGTCTCTCTGTCATACAGTCATTCTCACTCCCTCTTCATCTCCTCTCTCTCCCTCCAGTGTCACTATCTCTACACCCTCTTCTCTCTGTCATTCTCTCTTGATCCCTCCCCATCTACTCTCCTTACACCTCCTTCGTCTGCCCCCATTTACTCCCCGCTACCTCCACCTGCCCTACACTGCCCCATCTATATCCCCATCTATGTCCACCTGCCCTACACTGCCCCCATCTACCTTCACCTGCCTTCTGCTGCCCCATCTACTCCCCGCTACCTCCACCCGCCCTCTGCTGCCCCATCTACTCCAAACTACCCCCACCTGCCCTACACTGCCCCCATCTACCTCCACCTGCCCTACACTGCCCCCATCTACCCCCACCTGCCCTACACTGCCCCATCTACTCCCTCTACTGATTATATATATATATATATATATATATATATACACACATATATAAACACACATACCCATATATACACATATATATTATTATTATTATTGTCTTTAATTATATCGCGCAAACATATTCCGTAGCACTGTACAGTGGTATTGTACAAGGCAAAAAACAAACTTAACACCTTATAAAGAATGGAGGGCCCTGTTTTTGAGCATATAATCAAATGCATATAGTGCTTGTTTCCAAGACACGGACACACAATTGAAAACTCGCAAACTTGCAATCTAAGGGACATCAACCCCACACAGCAGCCACTCTTTGTATCATCCATCCCTAAAAAGCGCCCAGTTCTACTACTAGGGGGTAACCACCTAGAACAAGGCAGTTATAACAGGAAATTATTATTATTATTATTATCTTTTATTTGTATCGCGCCAACATATTCCGTAGCGCTGTACAGGGGATAAGAACAGGGGAAATACACGTTTAACAAATTCAAAAGTTGAAGGGCCCTGTTTTGAGCTTAGAATCTTAGCAGAAAGTGCTTTATCCCAAAGCACCCTACAAGACTGGAAACTCGCTACTTACAATCTAAAGGGTATTAAAGGGCAGAGAACTGGGGAAGAGTAACAAATAAGGAATAGCAAGGGTCAGGAAGAAAGTGAAAGATAGAAAGAGTTTTATTTTAGAGGGAGAGGGGAGGGGTCTGAGGTGAAAGACTAGTATGTTGGCTGACCCCTAGTGTTGAGATGATATATCTGCAAGTAGGAAGTCAGGTGTTTTCCATGGCTCTATAAATTTAATCTGAATTGGGGTGGATGGGTGGGTGAGGGGGAGGGGGAGGGAGGGCAATATTCTGAGTATGTCACAGATGTAGCAGGCCTTAAACCAGAGTGAGTTTGCACTGCTGAGGTGGTGTGCATGCTATTCTGAGTATGTCACAGATGTAGCAGGCCTTAAACCAGAGTGAATTTGCACTGCTGAGGTGGTGTGCATGCAATTCTGAGTATGTCACAGATGTAGCAGGCCTTAAACCAGAGTGAATTTGCACTGCTGAGGTGGTGTGCATGCAATTCTGAGTATGTCACAGATGTAGCAGGCCTTAAACCAGAGTGAATTTGCACTGCTGAGGTGGTGTGCATGCAATTCTGAGTATGTCACAGATGTAGCAGGCCTTAAACCAGAGTGAATTTTCACTGAAAGAAAGAGAGAATGGATCGGGGTCAGACAGTACAGGAAGATAGGGGAGTAAGAAAGAAAAAAAGGGAAAGGGAACTTACACATACAAAAAGACAAAAAGGGGTCCGTTCATACTTGCATACTCACACACCGGGCTCCTCCATTTCACTGCCTAGGGGCTCCAAAAAGGTAGATACAGCACTGGTTATGATAGATATAGTTTGCACTGCTTGCAGATGAAGTTCAGGTAAATTGATTTATTGTTACA
Source organism: Discoglossus pictus (assembly GCA_027410445.1). NCBI lineage: Eukaryota > Metazoa > Chordata > Amphibia > Anura > Alytidae > Discoglossus > Discoglossus pictus. The sequence goes on along the minus strand of CM050175.1, from coordinate 89,443,505 downwards.
GTTACAGTTCTTACCACTACATTGTACATACAAATTGTTATAGCTATTTTTTTTCTCCTCCTCTGCCTTTTTTAGCTGAGGACTACCTTTTTGTTTTTGATTTTTGTTTTTTTGGATTACACGATCCTTAATTTCCATCATCTGTGTAATGTAGCAAATGAAGGCATGATGTATGTGCTATGCACATTAGTAGTTACTTCCATTATATGGAGATTTTCATGATGCTTTTTTGATTCATCTGATCGTGGTTACAGTGGCATAATGACCATGTGTAACCCCAGTAAATGCTATGCATTATTCTTATTATACAGTATTACCTTGACCCCTTTAGGTTTTGACAGTTTTTCAAGCCTCTTGTCCTTTCAGATCAGCCCACACCACACCCATGATATTAATGCCCTGTCTGATATGTTTACGACTGTGCTCTGTGTATTCAATAAAGAATGTTATTGTTATAACATTATCCATGTTTCCGTGTGTTTGTCAAGGAACTAGATTGTAGACATCCACGTACATAAAAATGTTTATTTATTTTTAGGATATTGGTCATCGTCCTGTATTGGCATCCCTTCATGTTTTTATCATCAAATGCCATATTGGTGCACACAGCACCTGATCTCTGCATGACGTGTGACATGATGATGACATATATATCCTTTCCATACTGAATCAGTTTTCTGTGAGGACTTACAAGTGTTGGCATGTAGAAATATGTCCAACATGCTCTAACACTTCTTGCAATGTTTAATTTCTCACACATGCCTGAGCAACATGAATATTGCTTACTATGAGTTAATTCTGTGATATGTATACATTGTGACACTGCTGGGCCTCACCATTCCACTGAAGGGTGGTTAAGCATATGACATTACTAGTATATGGTTTATAGATAGACTATCGACTTGCCCGTCAAAAAATGACGCCAATAAGATTGTAAGGCAGGTTTTTTTGTTGGTGTTTCAAGATCCTTTGGCGCTCATTGCGAGGGTCTTGGTTGTTTGTATGCTATGAGCAGCGTTGTGTTTTTTTTTTCTATGCCAATGAATAATTATTAAAATAAGAAATGAATATACTTTACCTATTGTGAAGTAATATATGCAGGAAGCATTGTGTTGAAGAGCTGGCAATCTGTTTTCATGTTGCTGCATCATCAGTGCTGTGGAGCTGCTGTGTAAGCGTCATGAATGTGTGCAGTGTGTAGTGTAAAAAGTGTGCATGCGCGAGGCAAATCCGTTAGGGTAGCTGTGTACTTCCGGATTGTGTAAGCTAGTGTTCTAAAATAACGCCTAATGTGTGGTAAGCGGCTGTGGCTGATTTTGCGTCCTTGTTTGCAGATGTCGTCCGACATTTTCAGAAAATCCGTAGGTGTTTGGTGGTGTTTTGCGTGTTTAGGGAGCTTTAGCCTCGTTTTCGTTTTGTTCGGCGGCCATTTTTTCTTTCGCGTAGGTGATTTTCAGTTGTCTAAACTTTGTAATTTTGACTTAAATGGAGGTGTAACTTCACTTGCAGAGGTCCCTTTGCTCTGGGTAAGCTTTTTATGTGTTTGTTGTGTGTATTTATTGTGTTTCTAATGTTTTTCGGGTCGCGCGGCTTGCGTCTTGTTTTCGGATCTCGTACGTCTTTTTCAGAAAATCGGTAGGCGTTTGATGGTGTTTTGCGTCTTTTGTTTCCTGTAGCCTCATTTTCCTTTTTTTCGGCGGGCATTTTTTCTCTCGCTTAGGGGATTTTCGGGTGTCTAAACTCTTCTATTTCAAGTGAAATTGAGGTGTAAGTTCAGTTTTCGAGGTCCTGGCTGCCTCCTCTTGCTGTAAGTAACCTTTTTATGCATTTGTTGTGTGTATTTATTGTGTTTCTAATGTTTTTCGGGTCGCGCGGCTTGCGTCCTTGTTTTCGGATCTTGTACGTCTTTTTCAGAAAATCGGTAGGTGTTTGGTGTTGTTTTGCGTCTTTTGTTTCCTGTAGCCTCGTTTTCGTTTTTTTCGGCGGCCATTTTTTCTCTCGCTTAGGGGATTTTCGGATGTCTAAACTCTTCTATTTCAAGTGAAATTGAGGTGTAAGTTCAGTTTTCGAGGTCCTGGCTGCCTCCTCTTGCTGTAGGTAAGCTTTTTATGTATTTGTTGTGTGTATTTATTGTGTTTTTAATGTTTTCATGTGGGCTGGTTTCGGGCGGTAAGGTCATATTTTTGCGAGGTCGTAATGGGTCGTAACGCGTCTCGTATTTTTGTGTCGTAAGTCTGTAAATTTTGCGAGGTCCTCAGTTGCTGGCAAGGAGCGCCATCGGCTTCGCGAGAGCCGCAGGGTTGCTACACGAGCCCGCAGCATTAACAACAACCCGCCTGCTCACAACTATATATGTGATTGACACTATCACTTATTATCATGTGACGAGTCTTGGTGTAGATGTTGTCACTTGCGCATCATCAATGGAATTGGACTTGCCAGGACAGCAGTAGCCATGAGTCCTGTTACTAGAGGTAAGATTAGTGGTGCACCATGTGCCTCTCTGGAACCTCCTTTTGTGTTATTTTTGGGCCTACATGTCAAGCTTCAGGAGATGAGCATAATCCCCCTTGTGATGATCTGGCCCTTGCGTCTGTGTCTATGAAACCCTGTTCCTAAAGTGCTCCATGTGAAGATCTGGTGCCTGCCATGTGACATCTATTGATCTACCTCTGAGGATCACCTCCCTCATTCATCCAGCATCATTGTCAGGTAGTCCTCTGTTTCAGGCCTCCTGCTGCCCATTCTGACATATCCTCCCTCATCCCCCTGAGTGTATGGGGCCACATGTTAAAGTGTAGATGCTTTCCCTTGATGATGATGTCTGTGAGTACTGTGCTGTGGTGCTGATCAGTATAGTTGCTGCCTATTATTTGTGGTGTGTGTATCCATTTAATGGTGAGTTGTTGATAGCATCTGCTGTGGTCCATGTGTGTTTGGTGATTGTTATTAACATGTGCCTATGCTCCCCTGTACGATGGGATATGTAATGTGGAGATGTGATCTTTCCATTATTTGGTGAAACTTATTGATGTATATATACCGTATTGGTCCGAATATAAGCCGCACCCGCATATAAGCCGCACCTGTAAAGTTCAAGGGGAAAAAATAGAAAAAAGATAGTACTCAAATATAAGCCGCACCCGTAAAATTGGAGAGAAAAAGACTCTCAAAGTGATCAGCCATTGCAAGAAACAGGCTTTTTTTGCAGGTTACAGGCTTTACAGGATGTTAGAATCACTAAAACCGTAAATCGCTATTCAATACCGCAGTCTAAAGCACGAAAAATGGCACCCTTAACTCGCAATCGCCCAAATCGGCAGTAAATTTGCATTCGCAAATAGAAGTCGCACGCGTTACAAGCAAAGTTCGCAAATCGGCAATGATTTTTTGATGGTTGCGAATATAAGCCGCACCCTTAACTCGCAAGCTCAAAAATCGGGAAAAAAGGTGCGGCTTATATTCAGACCAATACGGTATATGTGATTGTACTTTTTCACATTTGTATCTCTGTGACTGTGAGATTGTATTTGTAATGGAGTTGTATGAGTCCTGAGGATATTTCTGTATGAGCTGTGTCTTTAAGAGATGTATGCAGCGTTGAGCTGATATTTTTTGTTTCCACATGTGATTAATAATTTTTCTCTATTGCACCTATGTGCCAATAGCAGTGTGAATACTTAATTTGTGGTGATTTAGCATGCTTTTGTATTGTTTTATACTGTTTTCCTGTCCTTTTCGCCATGGTTTTCAAAGTCATTGGAAGTGGTGTTTACTACCCATATTTATTCGTTCTGTTTTTGACTTTTACGGCAGTGCTCTTATTTGTGAGCTATTCATAATTTTTTGATTAGCATAGGTTTGGGGGTGATGACCTCTCGGAGTAACTCGTCATCTATAGGCAGTGTGAAAAGCCAATGGAAAAGGTATCTGTAATTAGATAATTGTGCCTTGCCGCAGTCACTCTTAGCAGCTGTCTCGACGTTTTAGGGGTAGGTGATTAGCTAGGTGGGGTTTACTCTTTAGTTAGGGCACTCGTAAGTGCTTTTTCTGGAATTAGCATGGGGCTCTGTGTTGCTGCAGTACAAATAAAGGATAATAATAATAAAAGTAAAAAGGATGAAAAGTTAACGTCTTTGAAGCAATGAGCTTGAAGGAGCTCAGAGGGATCGTGGCTGACAGGAGTGCTGAGGTGTATAGTGTCACAGAGTTGGACACGACTGAACAACTAAAAAAACAACAAACTGAAGGGAAAGAAAAGAAGATTTAAGTGTATTTAGTAGATTATAAAATGAAATTAAAAACACATCAGATTACTGAAAATTGCAATAAATAGATGACAGATAATATAATAACAAAACAATTTAACATAACAAGTAGATGCACAGCTAAACTTTTGACAATTATAATATTACTAGAAACTTCCCATCAGAAATGACGGCAATAAAATGTGAAGCCTGGTGTTTGCCACACAATGCGAGTCTCTTCCCCGCCCTCCCGCTAAGCTGCCTGCCTCTACTTTACTGGCCTCGCGATGAGCGCCTTTGGCACTCATCACGGACCTCGCAATGAGCTACTTCGGCGCTTCATGCAAGCCTCTTCCCCCCTCTACTTGATGGGAGACACTCATTGTGAGCCTCCCCCCCCCCCCTCTACTTTACTGGCCTCGCGATAATCGCTTTCAGCGTTCATCACGGACCTCACAGTGAGTGCCTTCGACGCTCATTGCAAGCCTCTCTCTACCCTATACCTACCACCCCCCCCCTCTACTTGATGGGAGGCGCTCATTGCAAGCCTCTCACACCTCTATTTCCTCTCCCTCCCCTGTGTTTCTTTCCCCTCCTCTCCCTCCCCTGTGTCTTTCCCCCCTCTCCCCTGTGTCTCTTCGCACCTCTGTGTCTCTATCCCCCCTATCCCTCCCCAGTTTCTCTCCCCTCTCTCCCTCCCATGTGTCTCTTTCCCCATCTCACTCCCCTGTGTCTCTCTCCCTCCCGTTTCTCTTCCCCCTCTCCCTCCCCTGTGCCTCATCCCCCTCCCTCTCCCTCCCCTGTGTCTCTTCGCCCCTCTGTCTCTTCCCCCTCCTCCCTCCCCTGTGTCTCTTACCCCCCTCCTCCCTCCTCTGTGTCATTCCCCCCTCTCCCTCACCTGTGTCTCTTCCCCTGTCTCTTCCCCACCTCCTCCCTCCCTTGTGTCTCCTTCCCCTCCATCTCCCTTCCCTGTGTCTCCCTCCCCCATCTCCCTCCCCTGTGTCTCCCCACCCCTTCCTCTCCCTCCCTTGTCTCCGCTCGAGCGTGCACGGCAGCCTGCACGTGCCCGCGCCCTCTGTGTCTCTCCCCCCCCTCTCCTCTTTCTCCTGTGTCTTCGCTTACCCATGCACGTTTTGCAACTTTTGAGAGTTTTTGCGCAACGACAATTCGCAATACGACAACTATTATATGTGATCAAACTCAGTTTATGGAAATTATAAATATGTCTATAAGAACATTCTCTGTGTACCTTAATAAAGCTGTGAGCTATACCATGTAGGGTAACCCAAGATGGGCAGGTCATAGCAGAGAGGTCAGACAAATTGCTGTCACCTGGAGAAGGAACTGGCAAACTACATCAGTATCTTTGTCAAGATAACCTCACAACCAGAGACATAACAATGGTGACTCGTGTACTGCAATCCATCACATCATGGAACGTTGGACACAACTGACGACTAAACAACAACAAAAGCATAGCTTTACAAGCGCTCTCTTTGACTTGTAACATAAGCATGTCCCAATTTTTCCATAGCTCTAAATTTTTCCATACTGATCTAAAATCCTAAATGATTAAACAATTTTGTTTTCTCATCCGAACCATAGTAAACCATAAACAACAGATATACTTTTCTCTAGGACATGTGAATCTGCCCAAATCTTCTCTAAATCACATAAGATTTTAATATCAGTTAAATAAAATGTCTAGGAATAAGCACCTTCCTCCACATTCCTCCATAAAAAATCAATGAGCTGCTCTCATGAAGCCGTCAAAAGGGAAATGGCCAGAATGAGGCAAAGCTTTCAGTTCCAGTTCACTTCTACTTTACTTGAGTAGTCTGTACAAAATGTAGATATATATTTGTGAAGACATAACCCTGGGTCATATATTAAAATTACAAGACCGAACATTGATAGTACAAATTTATGGTTAGTGTTAGTCGAGGAAATATAAAATGGAAAATAATACTAGATCAGCAAGATTAATAAGTAAATCCTAATATGGCAAGGGAAGTTAGTAAAAAAAAGACACAATTTATAAAACACTATCATGCCGCCATTTTTGGCAGGCAAGTGGCTAGAGTATATATAAAAGTTGAGGAGCCACCAAATAAAGTTTGCACTCCATTCCCTAGCTCTGCCACTTTTGTGGGTCATATTAATCTTGCTGAACCAGTAGTGTTCGCCATTTTATGTTAACTTGTCTAATGTTACCCACAAATTTGTACTCTCACCTGTTGTGGTTGGTAAGTATCTCAACTAGACTTCTGTCTTTTCTCAAATATATAATAACATTTTTGCAAGGATTAAAAGCTAAACAAATAAAGTGGAACTGAGCTGGAACTGAATGCTTTGGCTCATACCAGCCACCCCTGAGATATTTCCCACATCCCCCTCAGATATTTCCACAGTTGCCCTTCTGAACTTGGAAACTGATTGGTTGACTTTGGTATTGAGCCACCCATGACTTTCCAATATACGGCTATGATCCAGATCAGTCAAAGAAACATGTTAAAAACAAGCATGGAAATAATGGCACCCAACAGGCCATTCACAATTAGCACATTAGAAGGAAGGACAATGTGACGATCATCTCCACCAAGAACATATAACCCTACATAACAAGGGAAACATTTTGATTCTCAGTCCCCTTGGTGCAGCTGGGTAGTTAATGTCTTACACATTCTTATACTCTTGGTTTTCTGTGAAATGTTAAGTGATGCTAAGGAAAGAATATCCTCAGGATTTCAAAACCGTAAACAAAAGACCAGTTCTTGAATTGTGAAATGTGCAGATAATACAAGTGTGGCTTGCTCAGTGCTTGACCATATTATCTTGAAATGCCATCTATTCCACAACCTGTTAACTGTTACTAAAGTTTAGGAAATATGTCTGAAGGAGGAATAACGTTTCAGTTGCTCCTGGAAATACATAGTGTATGGTGTGCTTCCTTGAGTTATTTCCTAGCTGTATTCCTGCTGTTGAAAAAAGGCAGAGGTTACTGGGGATTGTCTGGGTAAGGTCCTGCTGACTTACAGAGGGGATTCCAAATTAACTCAAACGAAACTGCGGGGTACGATAGACTCTACAAAGCCTTCCCAAGCCCCATAAGAATAGCAGATTGTTACCAGTAATCCAGTTGAATAATCAAATTAATGTTGTTTTTCTTATATATATATATATATATATATATATATATATATACACACACACACACACAAGGGATGTACCAGTGGTTGGGACACTGAAACATAATGGGGCTAGGCTAGACTACCTTTGCCGAATAATTGGTTAACGCAGGAAGTAATCCAAAAGAGGTTGGAAAAAATAAATGTTAAAAAAGCCCCGGGTCCTGATGGATACATCCACGGGTACTGAGGGAACTGGGTTCTGTAATAGCCAAACCATTATATTTAATTTTTCAAGATTCACTCAACACAGGGTCTTTACCAGATGACTGGAGAAAGGCAGAGGTGATACCTATATTTAAAAAGGAGCAAGAGCAAATCCAGGGAATTATAGACCAGTGAGCCTCAGTTCTGTAGTGGGGAAGCTTTTAGAAGGGTTAATAAGGTATAATATACAATAATATATCTATTTGAACAGGATTATAAATAGGAGTCAACATGGATTTATGAGGGATAGGTCATGTCAAACAAATATAATTACTTTCTATGAGAAGGTTAGTAGGAACCTGGATCAAGGCAACTCAGTAGATGTAGTCTTTTTGGATTTTGCAAAGGCTTTTGATACAGTGCCACATGGGAGACTATTGTGCAAATTAAGGGATACAGGAATTGCAGTAAATATCTGCTGATGGATTGAGAGCTGGCTAAAAGACAGGAAGCAAAGTGTTGTTGTAAATGGAACATACTCTGATTGGACTAATGTGGTAAGTGGGGTTCCTCAGGGTTCAGTATTAGGTCCTCTCCTTTTTAACATATTTATTAATGACTTAGAGGTGGGGCTGGAAAGTAGTGTCTCCATTTTCGCTGATGACACAAAGTTGTGCAAGGTAATTAAATCAGACAATGATGTGCTTTCCCTCCAAAGGGATTTACATAAAATTGAGGAATGGGCATCTAAATGGCATATGAAATTTAATACGAATAAATGTAAAGTTATGCATCTGGGAAGGAAAAATAGCCATGCAATTTATAATCTTAATGGAGAAAATATAGGGGTATCAGATATTGAAAGGCATTTGGGAGTGCTTGTGGACAACCATCTAGGTAACAGTGTTTTTTTTTTCTTTTTGCCTTCCTCTGGATTAATAATAAAAAAAAAATTACAAAAAAATAATTGATTAATAATAAATTAACAACCAAGTAATTAATATTTGATCTGCATGTTGCGGATCAGAGGAGATCTTAAAAGGTTGAACCTGATGGACTGAAAGGCCCTTTTCAACCCTAATTACTATGGGCCTCATTCTATTATCGGCCGTAGGAGATGCGGGGCCGCAAGGACCGTCCGCAAGCTATTCGGCTATTCTATTCCCCTCCGGCCGGGGATTCCGGCAGGCTTGCGGCCGGCGCCTTGCTATCCCTTGCGGCCGCTCGCACCGGAGGAAAGCCTTTGATCTAAAACGGCCGCAAGAGTTTCGGCCGCAAGAAAAGCCTGGTTGCTATTCAATTGCTCCGGGAACCGTCTCTGCAAGGCTAAAACCGAGCCGCAGCTTACTTGCAGGAAAAAGGTCCCGCAGGCACACATTTAAGCACATTATAAAGCCGAAATAAAGCCATCCTGCACTCTGAGGAGACTATAAAGTGATTGTAGGTGTTAGCAAAAATAGCACAACATTCCCCTACACTCAAATCCGTAAAAAAAATATTTTTTAATTTATGTCAAAAATCCAGGGAAAAAGTCCCAAGGGCTTGGAGCACCTCAGACCCGCCCACGCTGCGGCCGGAAAATAAACAGTTAATGTAAACTCGGATTTGGGCTAATGTGCAAGCTTGAGAGGGGGTTGCTATTAATCCTCATGTCCCCCATTATGATCCCTAGCATTTACAGAGCTGTACAGTGCCGTCTTGAATTTATTTTTGCGTTTTATGTTTTCTGAGCTTACGGCCGATTGCAAGATATACGGCCGGCCGTAAGGGGAGATCCTTGCGGGGCCGTATAATTGAATTGCAAGATAACGGAACCCCCGCAAGGAATCGCAGCCTTGCGGCCGTTTTACGGCCGATAATAGAATGAGGCCCTATGTATATATGTACACATATTCAGCCAGGGTCTGCTATAAGCATATTATTGTATAAATATTCAGAGGGGGGTCACCTGGAATCATCATAGTAATAAAGTATATAAATATTTAGTCAGTGTCTCATACACAAGCACATATTCACCCAAGGTGTCCAATAGATATATATTGGACATAAGCCATAAACCATTATAACATAAATATTCAACCTCAATTGTCAATTGCTATATTAATGTATATTCAGGTAGATTCACTTATATTAAATACAAATGTATAAATATTCAGCCATGTTCACCTAGAATTCTAAACACATAAAGGTCATCTAGGGTATAATCAGCATAATAATATATAAATGTACAGTCAGGGACTCCTATTATTGTAATATAAACATATAAATACATATTAACCCAGAAATACCTGTAATCATACAGTATAAATAGCCATTCACATTGAATACCTACTTTCTACCAATATTTCCTTACAAAAAAAAACACTTTAGTGAAAAAACATTATACTGTATAAACTTCTTTATGCTCCTCTGGTGCAGTTCCTTCCTCTACAGTACAGCAAGAAATGCATGGGTTGAGGAAGCGAACACTGTTCTCTACACTGTAGTTCCAGACGGGAGCCACCTTGTGGCCAATCTGCGAAGTGCAGAATTTAGTTTTTAAGCCCAAGAAAATATTTTTAAAGGGATTTTACGCCAAAAAAAAAAACTGGCCCCCCTCACAAGGAAACTCCCCTAGGCAGCTGCCTAGTTTGCCTAATGGGTAATCAGGCCATGATTATAGGAGAACATATAGGAGACCAATAGCTTGGATAAGTTGATTTGTGGATGACCCTATGACACACCCATATTAAGCAGGCATATGTAAGGTCTGCATCACAGTTTCCCTCTACCTATTGCATACCACGTCCCCCTGATAAAGAGTATCACCAATGTATGTTTTTAGATGATTGACATATGAGGAAATGCTCATTGACCTTGAATGCCACTTAAAAAATAACTCAAATTCTTCAGTGATACTATAAATAAGAGTAAAACATAAGAATTATGTGGTATGTACACCTCCCTCAAGAAATAGTAAATTTCTCCTTTTTTATATTATTACCTTTGGTATTATTAGGGCAATAGAGTTAAACTTACTGTTCCCCTTACTGAGGTCAAATCCGTGCAATATCCATCCCACTATATTCCATTATTGGCAGACTCTCTCTGCTCCAATAACAAATGGAACAGCCAACACACACATTTGGCATTACCGAATATTCATATACATCCCCCCATTGTCTGATATTTTCCTTCACCTTTTGTTTTAGGTTAAGAATCCAGTGGTTCAGCCCAAATACTGTGTAAAAGTGCAAATTAATAACAATGAGCATGAATCCAAAGGTAAAGAGATTGCCAGCATTTAATTGTTTGTACCTCTACATAATATCCTCTATTCACAACATCAATATGAAGTGTCATGTGTTTATTACTGACACATTCACCATTACTTGCACATGATTTGCGTTGTACAGGAGTGTTCAAGTAAACCAGTCATTGCAGAATTAAATGAATATCAATGCACGTTGTTGTTGTTTAGTTGTTCAGTCATATCTGACTCTCCTTGACCCTATGGACCTCAGCACTCCAGGCACAACAGTTTGTCTTGATTTAATGTAGTACTGATTTATTGGATCTTTTTGCAGTTCAATGGACTGTATGTAGTTTTCTCCAACACCACAATTCAAAGGTGTCAATTCTCTGAGCACTCTGCCTTCTTTATGGTCCAGCTCTCACATCAGTATGTTACTACTAGGAATACCATAGTTATAACTATGCAGATCTTTGTTGATAGTGTTATATATTTAGTTTTTAGTTCAGACTTGCCATAGTTTTCCTCCCCAGAAGCAAATGTCTTTTAATTTCATGGCTTTCATAAACTTAGTTGAGTGGAAGTGTTAGATAACTGAGCTGGAAATGTAGGTATTTAAATTTAAATTTTGATGGTCCGGGGGTCGGGGCTATTACTGCCCAGGACCACCTGCTATAGACTACAGGTTAACTACCCACAAGGACCGTTTTGGGCTCTTGGAAATTTTGGCACCAGCACCCTGCTATCTGGCTTCTGTATCAGTCAGGGTCTCTCCATCAGGAATTAGCACTTCCAGGAGTCTCAGTAACCTTCCTGTGGTAGTGACCAGGACAGGTTACTTGCAGGGTCGAGATAGGTTCAGTACCGCTGCCAACAGGAGCAAAATAAGAGACCCACGATATCTATATGTCTCCAGAAGTGAACCGATTTATTTTTGAAAAGTCAGCAATATTTATAGCAGTTAGATACAGAGGGGGTGTACACAATGTAACAATGAGAGGGTGTGGCAGACAATTACAGGAGATGACCCCACAAGGGGTCTAGCAGTAGCTTGATTGCTGGCACCTGAGAACAATAGGGCTACCTTGTAATACACATCCTGTCTAGCAAATCAGAAATGTACTTATCTGGCAAACAATGGAATAAAGCAGATTACAATACAATGAAGTGGCTGGAGCCAAGCCGTCTGTCCTTTAATGTGCTAAGATCCAGGTACTGGAAAAGGGATTTGCGACATAAATGATCTGAATGAGTGGTCTTAAGGTTATCCCTCACCTGAGTTAAATAAGGCCATAGATAAAGGGTCAGAGAAAAAGGGAAGCCTTCTCAGATAATGTATGCTTGAAATACTTGAATGTTTAGGTTCAGCTATCTAAAACTTCCACTAATAGAATCCTTATTTTGTCAAAATCAGCTTTTTGATTTACATGTTATTGCAAAACAGCTACAGTTAAAAAAAAATATATCACTAAGACACCAAAATCAGGAGTATATTCCCTTTGGTTCCACCCAATATTTACCGTTTAAAACAAAATCCAACTTCATAGGAAGAAAAAAAATTGGTGTAGATTAAACCTATATAAATCTTTCCTGTAAATTGGTTTCGTTGGAGCATGAAAGAGAAGCAATATGTAATTTTATGTTTAATATACAACAAGGAACCTTTGGCAACTAGTCTTTAATGTAAAGGAGGCTTGTGTTGCTGTTGTTTATCTTGTAGGGATAACTAAGCATTGCTGTAAGTATGAGCACAGGGCCACGCCCACATTGGTGTAATATTTTATCTTACATCTCTCAGCTGAACCATATTTAGGTTTTTGCTGCCCAGATCAGATTCAGGTTTTTGATGCCCCCAAATCCCAGTTACTGCAGTTACGGCGCCTGATTTTATCTTGCTATATATATATATATATATATATATATATATATATATATACTGTATATATATCTATATATATATATATATATATATATATATATACTGTATATACTGTATATATATATCTATATATATATATATACTGTATATATATATACTGTATATATATATAGTAATTTAGTAATTATTAATCCATATATATATATATATATATATATATATATATATACATAGATTAATAATGAGTATTGCAATATAATTTAATACCTTTTGTATTGGACAAACGTTTTATTTATAATCACAAGCTTTCGAGAGGCTTAACCTCCATTTATCAAGTCTCAAGCAATAGTACATGAGATGGAACCCTCAGTTTAAATAATAACAGCAGATGCAGAGAGAGTGGAAACAGCATCTGATATCATCACGTAAATACATATATGGGGAATAAACACAACATAGCAAAGGAAACATATATATACATATTATATATATATATATATATATATATATATATATATATATATATATATATATATATATATACTCTTTCTACCTACGGCCAAAAATCCACAAACCAGGCAACCCAGGGAGGCCAATTGTTACAGGTATGGACACACTGACTGAACAGATATCTGGATTTGTTTTAATCATCCTTAAACCATTAGTTAGTAACACCAGTAGCTATATACAAGACACCACTGGCTTTCTCGATAAACTCAGTCAGAGTAAAGACCTACCTGCTAACACACTACTTGTCACCATGGATGTAGAGTCTCTTTACAGTAATATCCCACACAAAGATGGCACTCAGGCATGCTTTAGGTTTCTTTCAACAAACAAGCAAAACAATAAATATGGCACTGATATTATTGTTAAACTAATAGAATATATCCTTACCCACAACTATTTTACTTTTAATCAAGATACCTACCTACAGATGATGGGGACTGCCATGGGTACCAAAATGGCTCCCCAAACGCAAATCTATTTATGGCCAATCTAGAAGAAACATTCTTATCTGTGTCCATTTACCGTTACATAGATGACCTGTTCATCATCTGGACAGAAGGAGAAAGCAAACTCAGAGACTTTCATAATTCATTCAATACCTTCCATTCATCTATAAAACTTAAAATGGATTTCTCCACAGAACAGGTAAACTTTCTAGACACTACTATATCCATCACCAATGGCACTCTCCACTCATCTATATATAGGAAACCTATAGACAGATGTAATTACCTACACAGCTCCAGTTTCCATCCCTCCCACACCAAACAAGCCATCATCCATAATCAAGCTATTAGATACCATCGCATATGCTCAAACACTGGAGACTGATAAAAATTTAAAAACACTGTCTGAATCTTTCAAACAAAAGGGATACAAACCCTGTATTATTACCCGATAAATAACCACTGCCATCAAAATACCCTGAAAACACAGATTAAACTACAAAACAAAAGAAACTACTTCACGAATACCTCTAGTGACCACATACCATCCAATTTTAGAGAAAATTCAGAAAATAATCAAAGATTTACAACAATTACTAATTGAAGATACTGAATTAAAAAATATATTCCCAAAACCTCCCATCCTTGCACATAAACAACCACCAAACTGAAACAAAAACTTGTCAGCAGAAAATTGGCCAATGAACAACTGAATACAAAAAATTGAACTAAACCTTGTAACAAACGTGCCTGTAAATTATGCCAACACATTTGTAATGATGATACAGCCACACATAACAACAAAACCTATAACATCAAAGGATCATATTCATGTACATCGTCAAATGTGGTTTATATGATACAATGTACTTTATGTGACACAGGTTGTTACATTGGAGAAACCGGCCAAAAAGTGCATTTAAGGATGAATTTACACAGGCATTCAATAAGAAAACATAATGAAGACTATTGTAGCCCAGTAGGACACCATTTTAGCCAGAATGATCACTCCATCCAAAACTTAAAAGTCAAAATACTCAGAGGAAAATTGAAAAGCATCCAAGAGAGAAAAGCATTCGAAATAAAGATGATCACATTCTTCAACTCTAAAAACACAGGACTTAATATAGACTTGGGCTTTCTAACACATTATCAGAATTTCATGTGATTTTTTGTTTCTTCTTATACTATAACAGACTTAGCACTCTTAGTGAGGTGTTTGTCCAACAGGAAAGATAGTGCTCTGCTTTTTCATGTATATTTTGATGTATATGTGTATTTAATATGTATATATACTGTATGTTTCCTTTGCTATGTTGTGTTTATTCCCCATATATGTATTTACGTGATGATGTCAGATGCTGTTTCTACTCTATCTGCATCTGCTGTTAATATTTAAACTGAGGGTTCCATCTCATGTTAGTATTGCTTGAGACTTGATAAAGGGAGGTTAAGCCTCTCGAAAGCTCGTCATTATAAGAAAGACGTTTGTCCAATACAAAAGGTATTAAATTATATTGCAATACTCATTATTAATCTATGTATATATATATATATGGATTAATAATTACTAAATTACTAAATTACTGGACATTCACGGCTGCTTCACTCTTCAATATATATATATATATATATATATATATATATATATATATATATATATATATACTAGCTACTTGCCTGTCAAAAAATAAAATTTTAAGGCTGGCAATGCTGTTTGCCACACAATGCGAGGCTCTGCCCCCGCTGATCACCTTTGGCGCTCATTGCGAGCCTCTCCCCCCGTCTAATTTACGGGCCTCATGGGGGTCAATATAGACCCCCATAAGCACTTAATTAACCCCCTCACTCATGGAGATCAATACAGACCCCCATAAACCCCTAATTAACCCTGTCACTCATGGGGGTCAATATAGACCCCCATAAGCCCTTTATTAACCCTGTCACTCATGGGGGTCAATACAAACCCCCATAAGCCCTTCATTAACCCTGTCACTCAGGGGGGTAAATATAGACCCCCATAAGCCATTCATTAACCCTGTCACTCATGGGTTGTCAATACAGACCCCCATAAACCCCTAATTAACCCTGCCACTCATGGTGGTCAATACAGACCACCATAAGCCCTTAATTAACCCTTTAACTCATGGGGGTCAAAACAGACCCCCATAAGCACTTCATTAACCCCCTCACTCATGAAGGGTCAATATAGACCCCCATAAGCCCTTCATTAACCCTGTCACTCATGGGGGTCAATACAGGCCCCCATAAGCACTTCATTAACCCTGTCACTCATGGGGGTCAATATAGACCCCCATAAGCCCTTTATTAACCCTGTCACTCATGGGGGTAAATACAGACCCCCATAAGCCCTTCATTAACCCTGTCACTCATGGGCGTCAATACAAACCACCATAAGCCCTTCATTAACTGTGTCACTCATGGGGGTCAATACAGACCCCCATAAGCACTTCAATAACCCCCTCACTCATGGGGGTCAATATAGACCCCAATAAGCCTTCATTAACCCTGTCTTTAATGGGGGTCAATATAGACCCCCATAAGCCCTTCATTAACCCTGTCACTCATGGGGGTCAATACAGACCCCCATAAGCCCTTCATAAACCCTGTCACTCATGGGGGTCAATACAGACCCCCATAAGCCCTTTATTAACCCTGTCACTCATGGGGGTGAATATAGACCCCCATAAGCCCTTCATTAACCCTGTCACTCATGGGGGTCAATACAGACCCCCATAAGCCCTTCATTGACCCTGTGACTCATGGGGGTCAATGTAGACCCCCATAAGCCCTTCATTAACCCTGTCACTCATGGGGTCAATACAGACACCCATAAGCAATTAATTAACACCCCTCACTCATGGGGGTCAATACAGACGCCCATAAACCCTTAATTAACCCTGTCACTCAGGAGGGTCGATACAGCCCCCCATAAGCCCTTAATTAACCCCCTCACTCATGGGGATCCATATAGACCCTCATAAGCCTCTATTTAACTCCATCAGTCCCATAAGGGTATATTAAGACCATTATGGGCCTGTTACAACCCAACATTAACCACATAAGTGCCATGACGGTCCTCAAGGACCATCATGACACTAAGTATAAACACTACACTGCACTATACCCCCCCAATGAAACATTAGATATCAACTAAACAGCCTCTACACTAACCTATTAACACCTACACTACCTCCCTACCCCCTAATAACCCCACCACTCTAATTACATAAAATAAAAAAAACTAAAGTCACAAAAAATAAAAAATCTACATTACATAAAATAAAAAAACGAAGTCACAAAAAAAAGATCTACATTACAGAAAGTAAAAAAACTAAGTCACAAAAACTAAAAAAAGGAACATTACAGAAATTAAAAAAACACATTACAACCCCCCCCCCCCCCCCACTACAGAAAAAAAAATTACACACCTGAAAAGGAAATACATATAATACGTACAATACAATACATACAATATAATACATACAATACATACAATATAATACATACAATACAATACATATAATATAATACAATTAAATACAATACAATACACCCCTATCTAATATACAATATATTCTATATATATAATATATATCCTCCAATCTATCTAAATAAATACCATAATCTAATATACATCCTATCTATATAATATACATCACACAATCTATCTAAATAAATAACACAATCTAATATACAATACATGCTATGCTATCTATATATAACACATACCCCTAGCTAACATACAATAAATGCTATCTATATATAAAATAATTTAATTCTAAGCTAAAATAAAATAATTAAGACCACTTACCTTTGCAGATGTCCATTCAGATCAGCCACCTAGGGAAAAAAAATAAAAAAAATTAGTGCAACACGTTTACAGTACATAAATAAACATTCTAAACATTCTAAATATTCTACTCACCTTTCCGGGATGTCCCGTCCTTATTCTTTTCTTCTTCTCCGTTGCGGCATCTGTAAAAAAATACATAACATTAATACACATACATAAACATAAAAACAAAATAAAATAAACATAATCTACATTGTACTTACCTCCCCGCGATGTCTCCGGCCTCCTCTTCTGTCACGCCCTGTAAAAAAAAAAAAAAAAAAGTACTTACATCCGCACTCACGGACATCCCCGATGCTAATGAGGCTCCCGGAGACTTTTCCGGAAGAAAAAAAGGCAATAGCGCCTTCTGATTGGTTGAAAACGCTATCAAATTCACCCAATCAGGAGGCGCCAATGTGTGAGCCAATCAGAAAGGGATACACCCTAAAATCCCACTCTGATTGGATAATGCACCTGTCAATCTTTATTTAAAACAATCACAAGGCGCAGATGCCTTCAGCCAATCACAATGGAATACACCCCCACAGGGTGATTGGCTGGAGGCATCTGCGCATTCTGATTGGTTGCACTGACAATAGCCAATTACAATGGAATACACCCCCACGTACTGATCGTTGAAGGATTTGCGCCTTCTCATTGGCTATTGTCAATGTCAATCAGTATTACAGCCAATGGAAAGGCGCACATGTCTTCACCAATAAGTACATAGTTACATAGTATTTAAGGTTGAAAAAAGACTTTCAGTCCATCAAGTTAAACCGTGGGGGTGTATTCCATTGTGATTGGCTGATGGCAATAAAGCCTTCGGATTGGTTCAAATAAAGATTGAGAGGTGCGTTATCCAATCAGCGTGGTATTTTGGGATCTATCCCTTTCTCATTGGTTCACAATTGGCGTCTTCTCATTGGCTGAATTTGATAGACAGCGAATTTCAGCCAATCAGAAGCCGCCATTGCCAGGAGGCCGGAGACATCGCGGGGAGGTAAGTACAATGTAGATTGTGTTTATTTCACTTTGTTTTATGTTTATGTATGTGTACTAATGTAATGTTTTTTTTTAACAGGGGCCGCGACGGAGAAGCAAAGATGGAGGACGTGATATGCTGGGACGGGACATGATGGAAAGGGGAGTATAATATTTAGAATATTTAGAATGTTTATTTATTTTCTGTAAACGTGTTGTAGTATGTCATGATCTGCTTCTTCAAGGGGGCTTGATATGAACCTAGTTCAAACCTACCCCAGCAGAATCATGTAGTTCCTGTTCTCTGTGGCACAAAAGATGGCTTCTGAAGAGGTCAAGGCCCAAAAGGTACAGGCAGAGAATACTGGATCCAGGTTACTTAGTGGCCCATGGCAGGACCACTCCCCAAGTCAGGATACACCACACAGAAATAGTCTCACACCTTGTTTATGTGAAAACTATCTCTCAACCTTTATTGAATGATCAAAACAACATATTTATACTGTCCAATACCACACTCTTGTGTACATTTGTGCATGTGTGATGTCAGACCATCTGGCTTGCAACCTTGGGCTATCAAAGCTCTTGAGATCAAATTCACCAGATATCTAATGAACAAACCTTTATGCTAAACTCAAGTGTTTGCTTAGGATTACTTGAAGTACTTGCATCTGCAAGGTCTGTATGTGTAAGTGTGCAATGATCTGCAGCTAACTTCTATGCAGAGCATTTCTACCAATTCCACACATGTTGTATATAACATTTTCCCTCTTATAATATATTATAACTAGGATACATAATAACCATATACAGGCAACATATCACAACACAGTAACACATAATCCCAATGTAACAATGTCATGCTTCCTTGGACATATTCATAAATTGCTGACAATATGAGCCCTTAAACAATTAAATCATGACATAGTATTTTTTAAAATCTTTTTTACCCTAGGTTGGTGATCTGAAGAAACATCTCAAAGGTAAGTGGTCTTAATTATTTTATTGTAGCTTAGAATTAGGGTTGCTATATAGAGATAGCATGTACTGTATATTAGATAGATAGGGGGATGAATATTAGATAGATAGTATTGTATATTAGATAAAGGGATGTACATTAGATAGGGGGATGTATATGACATAGGGGGATGTATATTAGATAGGGGGATGTATATTAGAAAGGGGATGTATATTAGATAGGGTGTATTGTATTGTATTTAATTGTATTGTATTGTATTTAATTGTATTCTATTGTATGTATTATATGTATTTCCTTATATTATATAGATAGGATGTATATTAGATTATGGTATTTATTTAGATAGATTGGGGGATGTATATTAGATAGATAGATAGAATGTATTGTATATTAGCTAGGGGTGTATTGTATTGTATTTAATTGTATTGTATTGCAGGCAGAATAGGCAGAGCAACAGACAGGTTTTGGTGGTAGGGGACTCTATTATTAGGAAGGTAGACAGGGTGATTTGTCACACAGATCCCAGCAATTGAACAGTTTGCTGTCTCCCGGGTGCTCGGGTTCGTCATGTTGTGGATCGGGTAGACAAATTATTGGGAGGGGCTGGAAATGAACCGGCAGTCTTGGTACATATTGGTACCAATGACAAAGTTATTGGAAGATGGAGTGTCCTAAAGAATGATTTTAGAAAACTAGGTAATAAGCTGAAGGCAAGGACCTCCAAGGTAGTATTTTCTGAGATACTACCAGTGCCACGTGCTAGCCCAGGGAGGCAGAAGGAGCTTAGGGAGGTTAATGTGTGGCTAAAGATGTGGTGCACTAAGGAGGGGTTTGGGTTTTTAAAACACTGGGCTGACTTCTCACTTCGGTACAATCTCTACAGTAGGGATGGATTGCACCTTAATGATGAGGGAGCTTTTGTACTAGGGGATAGGATGGTAGAAAGGCTGGAGGCGTTTTTAAACTAGTAGTTGGGGGGGAGGGACTAGATATAAGTAATGGGGTAGAAAGTGTAGAGGGTATAAGGGATGAATTAACAACTCATAGGGGAGGAGATGGGGGAGGGGTAGTATAGTCAATAGGGAGGTAGTACTAAGTAATTCAAGTACAGTGGCAGGCACTTTAGAACTACAGACTCATAACATGAGATGTATGCTTGCTAATGCCAGAAGCTTGCCAGGAAAAATGGAGGAGTTAGAATTATTAGCAATTAATGAAAAATGGGATTTAATAGGCATTACTGAAACGTAGTGGGATGAATCTCATGACTGGACTATTAATCTGGATGGTTATAACCTATTTAGGAAAGATAGAGGCAATGGTAAATGAGGAGGAGGGATTTGGCTGTATGTTAAGCCTGAATTTAAGCCTATAGTCTGAGAAGATATTTATGGTGGACCTAGTGATAAAGCTGAATGTTTGTGGGTAGAGTTAAATAGCGGAGCAGCAAAGTACAAAAGAATATTAGTAGGAGTATGCTATAAACCCCCAAATATAGCTGAAAATGAGGAAATATAATTATTGTTACAGATTGAAAATGCAGCTAAGCATGGGCAAGTTCTAATAATGGGAGATTTTAATTACCCTGAAATAAACTGGATTAATGAGACCAGCAGTTCATCTAAGGGGAGCAGGTTCTTGAGTACACTCAGGGACAAGAGCCTACTAGAAATGAAGCTATCTTAGATTTACTCATTACAAATAATATTGATTTAGTATCTAATGTTGGAATAGGGCAACCTTTGGGAAACAATGATCACAACACAGTCTCGTTTAAGATTGAATTAAAAAAAAACATTTTAAGGGGCCAACAAAAACTCTTAATTTTAAAAGGGCAGATTTGAACGGTCTAAGGGCAGCAATACAAAGTATAGACTGAGACAGAGAACTGATAGGTAAAAACACTGACCACAGGTGGACTGTCATGAATCACCCAGGGGCCATATTGGATTTGGTGTGAACTATGCTGGGGCCATTTTGTGACTGGCAGCAGTGGCCATTTTGGGCTGGGTTATCTTCCACATGCTGTTGCCATGTGGAAGAACAAAAGGTTTGGGTTGTGGTGATAATATGTTAGTATTATATTGTATATTGTATTGTGGAGTGATAGCTATGTTTTAATTAGTCAACCCTCCCCCATTGTATAAACTCTCAGTCAGGAGTTGGCCATATGGTCTTTAGTGTAAACAAAGGAGATAGCAGACCAAATAGATTTGCCAGACTGCCAGGCACCGCAGGACAATAGTATAGTATGGGGTTTCCCAACCACAAGCCCAGGGGCAAAGTTTAAGAGCTAATACAGGATGTTTCCAGTCTGAGATCCAGACCAAAATGAACTAGTAGCCACGCCTGGGGAAGGCCCTGGGGGAGGAGACTAATAAGTTCCCACAAATTACTTCTGTGAGAATGGCCAGAGGGGAATGAGGGTTTGACTAAGAGCAGCCACTCCCTCCACTGTGTGAGTGTGAAATGTTTTAAATATGTGGTTCCAAAATAAAACGTGGTTCATAATTTTCATCAAGACGTGGTGTGTAGATGTATTATTTACCCGGGGACATATGCTTGCAGTAAGATTCGTCAGACTTACTGTCAATATTGCTCAGTCTAAACCAAGCGCTGAGACATGATGTTCCTGTACTCAAAGCTACTCCAAGGTCCAGAGTAACCCAAATCCGGTCAGCAGACCCCAGTCAGAGAGTGGGTCGTGACATGGACAACATTTAAATCCTTACTAAATATACATACACATCGGCATATACCGTGTGGGAATAAAAGTAAAAGGAGTAAATCGCATCCAATGTGTCTTAACAATGATTTAAAGATCAAGATACGGAGTAAAAAACAGGCATTTAAATTATTCAAACAAGAGGGGACCGAGACTGCTTTACGGGAATACAAGGAAATCAACAAGGCTTGTAAAAGGGCGATTAGACTGGCTAAAATAGAAAATGAAAAATTAATTGCAAAAGAGAGTAAGACTAACCCTAAAATATTTTTTAAGTATATTAATGGGAAGAAGGCAAGGAGGGAAGCTATAGGAACATTAGAATGTGACACAGGCCGTCTGATAATTAGTGACCAAGAAAAGGCAGATGAGCTAAATAGGTTCTTTTCTTCGGTATAGACAAGGGAGGTACCAGTGGTTGGGACACGGCAACATAATGGGGCTACACTACCTTTGCCAAATAATTGGTTAACACAGGAAGTAATCCAAAAGAGGTTGGAAAAAATAAATGTTAATAAAGCCCCGGGTCCTGATGGAATACATCCAAAGGTACTAAGGGAACTGGGTTCTGTAATAGCCAAACCATTATATTTAATTTTTCAAGATTCACTCAACACAGGGTCTCTACCAGATGACTGGAGAAAAGCAGATGTGATACCTATATTTAAAATGGGAGCAAGAGCAAATCCGGGGAATTATAGACCAGTGAGCCTCACTTCTGTAATGGGGAAGCTTTTAGAAGGGTTAATACGGGATAATATACAAGAATATGTCTATTTAACTGGATTATAAGTAGGAGTCAACATGGATTTATGACGGATAGGTCATGTCAAACAAATCTAATTAGTTTCTATGAGGAGGTTAGTAGGAACCTGGATCAAGGCAACTCAGTGGATGTAGTCTTTTTGGATTTTGCAAAGGCTTTTGATACAGTGCCACATGGGAGACTATTGTGCAAACTAAGAGATGCAGGAGTTGCAGTAAATATCTGCTCATGGATTGAGAGCTGGTTAAAAGACAGGAAGCAAAGGGTTGTTGTAAATGGAACATACTCCGATTGGACTAATGTGGTAAGTGGGGTTCCTCAGGGTTCAGTATTAGGTCCTCTCCTTTTTAACATATTTATTATTGACTTAGAGGTAGGATTGGAGTGTGGTGTCTCCATTTTCGCTGATGACACGAAGTTGTGCAAGGTAATTAAATCAGATAGTGATGTGCTTTCCCTCCAAAGGGATTTACATAAAATTGAGGAATGGGCATCTAAATGGCAGATGAGCTTTAATATGAATAAATGTAAGGTTATGCATCTGGGAAGGAAAAATAGCCATGCAATTTATAATCTTAATGGAGCAAATCTAGGTGTATCAGATATTGAAAGGGATTTGGGAGTGCTTGTGGACAACCACCTAGGTAACAGTGCTCAAAGCCAAGCAGCAGCTGCAAAGGCCAATAACATATTAGCATGTATTAAGAAGGGTATAGAAGCCAGAGAAGCAAATATAATTCTGCCACTATACAAATCTCTAGTACGCCCTCATTTGGAATATGGAGGACAACTTTGGGCACCACTTCATAAAAAGGACATTTTAGAGCTGGAAAAGGTAGAGAGGAGGGCAACAAAACTAATAAGGGGAATGGAGGGGGCTAAGTTATGAAGAAAGACTAACCAAATTAAACGTATTTTCTCTAGAAAAAAGGCGTCTAAGAGGGGATATGATTACCTTATATAAATACATCCAGGGTGATTTTTTTTTTTCTTCGCCAATCTGGACTAAATTCAGGCTGCATGTGGTTGAGGCCTAGGCTAGGCGCACATCTTACCTAGCCTGGCTAGGACACGTGACTATCAGCTCTACTGTGTGGAGGGCCCTGCCGGAGGCAGAAAGGAGAGGTGTGGAGCTGCTGTGGTAGAGCAAACAAGGAGGTTCCTACCTAGGTCGGGGACTCCTGCTGGTGCCAGGAGAAGGAAGCCTGGGACATCTGGAGGCACTACACAGAGGCTGCTGCTGCCACACAAGCCAGGAGCTAACACCGGGGTAAATCTGCGGCCATAGTGACACGGAAACCCAGCCAAAGAACCTTTGCAGACTCTGAATAGCCTGTTGCTCCGGAGCTGCCACTACACTCTATGAAGCTAAGGTTCTAAATCTAAGGTACCTCGGCTTGTTTGGTGGTAGCCCCCTATAGGACCCCTGAAAGAGATCTTCCCTAGACATTTCCTGTAAGCCCATGCTATTAGAGGTGTTGTTGGCCTGCTCTCCATAACCTATATCAGTCAAGTCTATTAATACTCTCACTATATTGCAAGCTAATACAATTTACCTATTTAACAGCGCCATCTATTGGTCAAGTTGGGAACGTCACCTAGGTAATTCAATTCTACCTACACAGTAAGTATACTCGCTAAACTTCGCCATCTATTGGTCGAGTTTGGATGTTCATTTTGCCAATACAACACTGAACACACAGCAAGTGAACTCACTGCATTGCTCAACAGCGTCATCTATTGGTCAAATTTGGAACTTTACTATATAAATATTAACTCTAAACACACAGCAAGTGAACACACTGAATTGCTCAAACATTACCATCTATTGATTAAGTTTGGAACTCCACTTTGTCAATATAATTTTGACCATGTAGCAAGTGAACTCATTGCATTGCTCAACTCTGCCATCTATTGGTCGAGTTTGGATTTCAGTTTGCCAAGATAACACTGACCACACAGCAAGTGTACTCACTGTACTGCTCAACATCGCCACCTATTGGTAAAGCTTGGAACTTTGCCTGGGCAATATAATTTTAAACCCACAGCAAGTGAACACATTGAACTGCTCAAACACTGCCACTCTTCCAGAGCAAAATTCTAACTCTGGACTTCAACCCTCTCAGGATCTATCTTGAGCTTGAGACCAAGCTACAAACATTAACATATGACAAGAGAACTTACATTTCACTGGACTTGTTCTTTTCTTATTCGACCTCTGAGTGAGACACTCAGAATTGCATTTACAACAACACCTCAGCAGGTATGGAGAAGACTATGGAAACTGTGCCATCCCTGGAGCCAATATGTTTATTAATATCACTACTGTATGCATGTTATTATATCTTGGCAGATAGAAATATTCTGACTTTTTGTTTTCAATTTTTAACTGTTTCCTATACCCTGCTCTGCCGTCCCACCTTCCCCCCATCCTTCCCCCATTACCTCAAATCTCCTCCCCCCCTCCTCAAATACTTTCATTCTATGGTCTCTCTCCCATTCATTCCTATCTCCCCTATCTTCCTGTACTGTCTGACCCCAATCCATTCTCTCTCTTTCTTTCAGTGCAAATTTACTCTGGTTTAAGGCCTACTTCATCTGTGAGACACTCAGAATTGCCCTCCCCACCCCACCCCACCCCAACCCAACCCAACCCAACTCAACACAACTCAGATTAAATTTATAGAGCCATAGAAAACACCTGACTTTCTACTTGCAGATATATCATCTCAACACTAGGGGTCAGCCAGCATACTAGTCTTTCACCTCAGATCCCTCCCCTCTCCCTCTAAAATAAAACTCTTTCTATCTTTCACTTACTTCCTTGCCCTTGCTATTCCTTATTTGTTAGTCTTCCCCAGTTCTCTGCCCTTTAATTCCCTTTAGATTGTAAGTAGCGAGTTTCCAGTCTTGTAGGGTGCTTTGGGATAAAGCACTTTCTGCTAAGATTCTAAGCTCAAAACAGGGCTCTTCAACTTTTGAATTTTGTTAAACTTGTATTTCCCTTGTTCTTATCCCCTGTACAGCGCTACGGAATATGTTGGCGCGATACAAATAAAAGATAATAATAATAATAATAATAACATTATCACTTGCATGAGTGAGGTGTGCAGTGTACAAGCTCACATGATAGCTTAAACTTGGCCTTAACCAACTACATGGACTTTAAAATGATTGCTTCTTAATGTACCTCACCAATTCAAGAATCTACTCTTGACTGTATCTGTTGGCTTCTCTAACCTGTGCTGGTCCTCTTCTGTACAAACCACGTGTGGTCTCAGGACGGGGCTTCCGTTCCTTCTCTTCCCACTAAACATCAATGAAGTGGCTTCTCTAACCTGTGCTGGTCCTCTTCTGCTCAAACGGCGTGTGGTCTCAGGACGGGGCTTCCGTTCCTTCTCTTCCCACTAAACGTCACTGAAGGAAGCACAGAAGGGGCACAAGCACACTCACTTCAACACCCCAGCCTGAATTGGACAACAGAGTGGACTGAACCCGCGAGTAATAACCTGGCCACAATTCCTGCAAACACACCTTTCTCTACCGTCTAACAGCCTGTAAAACGAGTTCCTCCATTCTTGGGGCACCCCCGCCGCAACGAAGCCTGTGGCCTATCTCTACCAACAGGCAGACAACGGGGCCCACAGACTCCCTACTCGCACAGAACCCACCGGGAGAAGACACAAAAAGCCAATCCACAAACGATAAGGGCCAAGAAGACCAAACAACCATGGAATGTTCAACACTCTCCAAGAACATTGAATAAACCTAAAGAGATGTAACAAAGAAAAAGTGCCGCAACATAGGGACGCTAACATTAGCACTGGGACATACTAAGTGACCCCTTATCACTGGGAAAAATCGTAACCATAGAACTCTCACTGAGATGGCGGGCGTCGCCAATAGGAAAAAAAACAAGGGAATCCAATCTTACTGCTTGCCAAAGTCTTCAACGAACACTTCAACCAATAATACTACCATTGCCACAGTCCACGCAACTGCTCACATGGAAATGTCAGCGCCTAGCACCAAAAGCGACATCCAAGACTTAAAAGAATTAATAACCAACTTTAGAGAAGAAATCAAATCCGACATCCAGAGAGTGACAACGGAACTATCCACAGAGATACAAAAGGTGGACGATAAAACAACACAGCTAGAAACAAAAATTTCAGACATCATACAACATAACAGCAGGCTAGAAGAAGAGATCTTGGCCTTGAAAGAAGAACAATCAAGGCAGCAGCTACAGCAAGAAGACCTAGAAAACAGATCCAGACGACAAAACATTAGACTGAGAAACGTGCCGGAGACAGTCAAAGACCTCCATGCATACCTAAGCGATCTTTGTGACATTCTCCTCCCAAACACCCACCCGGAAAATATGAGAATGGACAGAGTCCACAGAGCTCTAGGCTTCCGACCGTCACCACAAGAACGCCCAAGAGACATCATAACCAGATTCCACTACTACTCCACCAGAACTATTTATGAAGGCCGCAAGGTAAGGCATTCCTCCCATTGAGGGTCACCAGCCTCTGCTCTTCTCTGATCTGTCTCCGGTAACCGTTGCCAAAAGGAGACAAATGAAACCTGTACTGGACTGTATCTTAGCGCAAGGCTGGAGGTATAAGTGGGGGTTCCCATTCCGCCTCAATGTCTCCAGGGAGGGAAAAATTTTCACTGTCAGAACTCCAGAGGAAGGAATCAACTTGTTGGCAGAATGGAACATCAGAGTCAACGACGGAGAGAATCTACACACATCAGAAAGCCCCAGGGAGAGGAGACCTCCCTTGAACGAAGACAGAGACTTAACACAATAAGTTGCCATCTTGTATTTACCCTACTACTCTGATAATCAATGCTATTTAAAAGTTAAATGAATAGGACCAGTAACACAGTAATCACACCAGTGAGAGAGGGAAACGTCTAAAGCACATCATAGATAGACAACCCAGGCCGTAGAGGCAAAGACACACTACACTTAAAAGGCGTCCCTATGGGCGCTAACAAATAGCCAGCCACATACCCCCACAAAAAGTAAAGTTAAGGCGGTCCGGTTCAGTGTCAGATTAGAGACACTAATTGGCCCACCAGTAAAATAATAAGAGGACAGCAACAGCTCTCCTTATAGTAGTATAAGTTACTACGCTCTATTTAGACAAAGAACAACAGAAATTTAAATTACACTAGGAATTCTCTTGACCACCAGAGAGACGCACCAACAGACTCTCAAACCTAGGCTTAGTACCCAGAGTAGCCATAGGGACCTTCTCTAGAGGAGGAAAAGTTGTCCATACAGTTATTAGCCCAGGTTCTGTTGACCCCATAGAATTGTGTATATACAGTTGCTTCGTTAACTACTGTTTCTCTCCTTGAGTACAGAGACTCTCACACGCATTTGACTGCTGAGCGGTTTTCGGGGCGGAGACCAGCAGGAGGCACAGGAACACTAGACCGTACGCATCCTGGAAGGTGAGACAACCAACCGCACTCACCAAAATGTCACACACCAGAAATATGGACATTGTCATAGCGTCACATAATGCTCATGGACTGAACTAACTAGTCAAGACGGGGTGGCCTTGAGGAACTATCAAAAATTAAACCTTGACATTGTAATGATTCAAGAAACTCATTTTAGAAAACAAGCAGTACCAAAATACTGGGGGGGGAGTCTTCACACTGGCGTTCCACGCTACCTCAGAAGCCAAACAAAAGGAAGTCACCATTTTGTTCCACAGAAGACTCAACTTCCAACTAAGTAAAATCCAAAGGGACAAAGAAGGCAGGTACATAGCAGTTCACGGGACAATACATGAACGGAAGGTCACACTTTTGAACATATACGTCCCGAACACAGACCAAACGCCATTTTTCCAGAATATACAAAAACTCACAGATAGTTGGGATCACGGGCTTAAGATAATAGGAGGAGACATGAATGCGGTTTTGGATCCATCCAAAGACAAGTCAAACGACCCAGACTCACACAAAACCCCCACGGCGACCAAAGCACTAAAAAAACTACTAAATTCAAATTGTATGATTGACACCTGGAGAAATATGAACCCCACAGAAAGAGAATACACATTTTTTTCAAGTAGACATGGGTCGCTTTCCAGAATAGATTACATCCTGATTCAACAAAACATGGCAGGGAACCTAACTGAGGCCTCAATATGTCCCATAGCATGCTCAGACCATGAACTGGTCAAAATTTCCATGAGAGACCTTCTACCGAAGGGAAATAGTCCGACGTGGACTTAAACCCCGGCATGCTAAACGACCCAACCACATGCGAAAAAATTAGGGCAGCAATCACAGAATATCTTGATCTTAACAAAGTAGGCGAGATAAAGATAGACGGAATTTGGGCAGCCCACAAAGCAGTAATCAGGGGAGTCTGCATACAAATTAGTTCGATCAAGAAAAAAAAGGACCAAGCACAAATTTCACTCCTAAATCAGAAAATATCAGAGGCCCAAAAACTATACGGTAAAGATAAATCACGACACACTTACGAGAAGGTACTAGGTTACAAACAAGAACTCAACTCTATACTGAGAGGAAAAATGGTCACTATATTACAACGAACCGAAGCCAAATTCTTCAGAAACGCAAACAAGCCTGACAGAATGTTGGCTAATAGACTAAAAGAAAAGAGAGCAAACTCATTCATTGCCAAACTAATCACCAAAAATAAGCAAATAGACTTTAAACCAGATCAGATAGTAAGCGAATTCAGGCAATTTTATGCTGACCTTTACACCAAATCAGGCAACTCGGGTACCCCAACTCACAAACTAGAAATCGAAAACACACTAAGTAGCATAAATATACCACACCTAGACCCCGCTAAAGCCAGTTCACTCTTAGAGTCCATATCGGTCAAAGAAATACAGGAGGCGATCAAGACAACAAAAGCACACGGGGCCCCGGGCCCAGACGGGTACTCGAACCTCTATTACAAACATATGAGCGACCTACTCAGCCCTATCTTACACAAACTATTTAACAGCTTCTTAGAAGGGGGAAAATAAAACCGGAATTATTAGAAGCCAAAATAATAGTAATCCCTAAACCAGGAAAAGACCCAACCCAATGTTCCTGCTATAGACCAATTTCCCTGATCAACACCGACTTAAAAATATACACTAAAATTTTGGAGTCCAGACTAGCGGAATTGATTCCTGAGATAATACATCCGGACCAAGTAGGCTTCATAAGGGGTAGGGAAGCGCCAGATAACACCAGAAAGATCATTGACCTCATTGACATAACTAACAGAGGAGAAAGCCACGCGATGGTGTTAGCACTTGATGCCGAGAAGGCTTTTGATAGATTAGACTGGACATTGATGAACTCAACACTGATCAAATTCGGTTTACCGGAAGGTTTTCTCAAAAGCGTTGCATCACTATATTCAGAACCAACTGCTCAGGTAACTTACCAAGGACACAATTCTCAAAAACTCAAAATCACGAGAGGTACACGACAGGGGTGCCCACTGTCCCCACTGCTGTTCGCCCTTAGTATAGAGCCCCTAGCAATAGCTATTCGCCAACACTCAGACATATCGGGAATACCGGTCGGTCTGACAGATCACAAAATAAGCCTCTTTGCAGACGACATTCTCCTAACAATCTCAAACCCCCTAGTCAGTCTTCCCAACCTATTCAAACTCTTGTCTGAATTTGGCCCACTGTCGGGGTTCAAAGTAAATACGAGCAAAAGCATAGCCCTTAACTTATCCCTCCCACCCACCATGGAAAAGCAACTAACCAACAATTTTCCGATAAAATGGTCCCCAAAATCTATCAATTATCTAGGCATACAAATTACTAAATCGACTAAGGCCCTATATGAAGCAAACTACCCAACCCTCATTAAACAAATAACAAGAGACCTGCACAGGTGGTCAGAGCTAAAGATCTCATGGCTAGGAAAACTACATGCCATTAAAATGAACATACTCCCCAAACTACTTTACCTGTTTAGGACCATACCAATATCAATGTTGGCAAAAGAATTGAAAACGATACAAAAAATGTTGATGAGCTTTCTGTGGAACAACAAAAAACCTAGAATAAACAGAGAAACAATTATCGCAACTAAGAAGAGAGGCAGCCTCGCATTTCCAGATATCTCCCGTTACTTCAAAGCAGCTAGACTAGCTCAATTAGCAAAGTGGTACGTCAGAGACTCCCCCCCAGTATGGGTCCAGATAGAGAAACACACACTGAGGGCCAATGACTTAATCATGCATCAATTACCATGGCTCTCCATCCAGCAGGGCTTCAAGCTACCCCAATCACTACCAACTAGTGTGAGACACACAATAACCTTGTGGAAAGACATAAATAGAAGGACCATGCTTCTAAACCCAGAATCCGGGCTTACTCCCTTGTGGCCCCAATCGGCCAGCCCCAAAATAAACACTAATGACCAATATAGATGGTGGACCGAAAATAACTGCTCAATTGTGGCAGATTTACCTGTAGTTAATCAAAAATGGTCCACTATTGCATTCATAGACGAAAAACACCTACCTCCAGGGGAATGGCTTAACCTATTCGCTATAAATCAAAGACTAACTCAAACCATCAGGAACAAAGGTGGACAAAACAAAACCATATTCGAAAAGTGTTGCATTAATTACCCAGGAGGGAAAGGCAATATTTCCACAATATATAACCACTTATGCGAGTTAGCCACTCCTCCCAAACTCCACTATGAGAGGGCGTGGGAAGCAGACCTCAACATACGCTTAGATAAGGACCACTGGAACAACATTCTGAAACAAGCAAAAAACTCCTCACTTAATATAATTCTGAAAGAAAATTCATATAAAGTGGTCATGAGATGGTACCTAACCCCAGTTAGAATGCACCTAGGTAATCCGGGGATTAGTGATATATGTGAAAGAGGATGCAATCAGAAAGGGACTCTAATTCATACATTTTGGGAATGCCCTATGATTAAACACACTTGGGTAGATACATATAAAACATTAGAGAAACTATGGGGTCAGATTTTTCCCATGAGACCAGAGAAAGCCATCCTGGGTCTACCGGTAGAGGGGTTGTCCAACTCGGAACAATTCCTAACCAACCAAATCTTCTTAGCAGTTAGAAAGATAATAGCCGCCCACTGGAAAACACTCACCCCAATATACGAGATAATTCTAAGCAAAATTGAGTTTGTTCGGTCCATGAGCATTTTATCTGCAGAGGTGAATCATAACTACAAGCGCTGGGCCTCCTGCTGGGCCGCCTGGGAGACAAGGTTCGGCAGAGGAATGGGGTGAGTAATACTTCCCTCCTAAGGGATCTAGAAAGGAAAACAAGACAAGAGAAATCTTAACTTATCCAACACCAATAGCCTAACACAGTTACCCAAGATCAGAGGCTACATCTATTAAGAGAGTTGATACCAGTCAGGGTCAGGACTATATGAGGACAGGAAACACAGTTTACAAAGATCATCCCAGTGTTACATAGTTACATAGGCCCTCATTCAATTGCGATTTGGCCAATTGAATAGGGGTCTAAATAAGCACATAGCATATTTTTTTTAAAGAAGTTTTTAGTTAGGGAAAACCTTGCTTTTGGATAGATGTTTACTAACTAAAAACTTCTTTAAAAAATATATGTTATGTGCTTATTTAGACCCCTATTCAATTGGCCAAATTGCAATTGAATGAGGGCCGTAGTATTTAAGGTTGAAAAAAGACTTTCAGTCCATCAAGTTCAACCTTTTAAGATCTCCTTTGATCTGCAATATGCGGATTAACTATTAATTCATTAGTTGTGAATTAATTATTAATCAATTATTTAATGTTTTTTTTTTGTTTGTTTTTTTATTATTATTAATTAGTCCAGAGGAAGGCAAATAGAAAAAAAAAACAAAACAAAAAAAACAACAAGTTAGACTTAGCCAATTGTCTAAATTGTCTAAAGGGGAAATGTTAAAAATTTGGATCATTACTGTCTCTCTAATTATCCATGATAACCCTGAATACCCTTTTTAATTAGAAATAAATCTAGTCCCCTTTTAAAGTTATCTATCGAATCCGCTGTCACCACCTCCTCTGGTAGAGAATTCCACAGATTAACCACCCTTACTGTGAAGAACCCTTTTCTTTCTTTGAGGTGGAATCTTTTTACTTCTAACCTCAAGGGATGTCCTCTTGTCAGTTGAAAACCTCTTGGCACAAAAAGCTCCCGTGACAAATCTTTATACTGACCCTGGATGTATTTATATAAGGTAATCATATCTCCTCTTAGACACCTTTTTTCTAGAGAAAATAAGTTTAATTTGGTTAGTCTTTCTTCATAACTTAGCCCCTCCATTCCCCTTATTAGTTTTGTTGCCCTTCTCTGTACCTTTTCCAGCTCTAAAATGTCCTTTTTATGAAGTGGTGCCCAAAATTGTACTCCATATTCCAAATGAGGGCGTACTAGAGATTTGTATAGTGGCAGAATTATATTTGCTTCCCGGGCTTCTATACCCTTCTTAATACATGCTAATATTTTATTTGCATTTGCAGCTGCTGCTTGGCTTTGAGCACTGTTACCTAGGTGGTTGTCCACAAGCACTCCCAAATCCCTTTCAATATCTGATACACCTAGATTTGCTCCATTAAGATTATAAATTGCATGGCTATTTTTCCTTCCCAGATG
The DNA here is from genome assembly GCA_027410445.1 of Discoglossus pictus. Lineage (NCBI taxonomy): Eukaryota > Metazoa > Chordata > Amphibia > Anura > Alytidae > Discoglossus > Discoglossus pictus. Next base: position 89,409,858 of record CM050175.1, on the reverse strand, counting down.
CATAACCTTACATTTATTCGTATTAAATCTCATCTGCCATTTAGATGCCCATTCCTCAATTTTATGTAAATCCCCTTGGAGGGAAAGCACATCATTTTCTGATTTAATTACCTTGCACAATTTTGTGTCATCAGCGAAAATGGAGACCCCACACTCCAATCCTACCTCTAAGTCATTAATAAATATGTTAAAAAGGAGAGGACCTAATACTGAACCCTGAGGAATCCCACTTACCACATTAGTCCAATCGGAGTATGATCCATTTACAACAACCCTTTGCTTCCTGTCTTTTAGCCAGCTCTCAATCCATGAGCAGATATTTACTGCAATTCCTGTATCCCTTAGTTTGCCCATTAGTCTCCCATGTGGCACTGTATCAAAAGCCTTTGCAAAATCCAAAAAGACTACATCCACTGAGTTGCCTTGATCCAGGTTCCTACTAACCTCCTCATAGAAACTAATTAGATTTGTTTGACATGACCTATCCCTCATAAACCCATGTTGTGTTATGGGACTTCACTACTCATAGATCCCCCTTAGCCCCAATCCAGTTAAAAGTTACTTTCAGCAGACATAAAACTAGAAAACGGAAAAAGAGGAGGAGTTCTGGACAGAAAGACGTTATATAAGAAGATAGACGAGATGAATATGCTCACTGTTATTTTCTACTTACCTCGTCTAATGTGTTGTTTTTAGTTACTCGACGAGTTTTGTCTGACTGTCTAATAAAAAATAATTTAATATAAATACATCCAGGGTCAGTATAAAGATTTGTCAAGGGAGCTTTTTGTGCCAAGAGGTTTTGAACTGACAAGAGGACATCCCTTGAGGTTAGAAGTAAAAAGATTCCACATTAAAGAAAGAAACGGGTTCTTCACAGTAAGGGTGGTTAATCTGTGGAATTCTCTACCAGAGGAGGTGGTGACAGCGGATTCGATAGATAACTTTAAAAGGGGACTGGATTTATTTCTAATTAAAAAGGGAATTCAGGGTTATCATGGATAATTAGAGAGGCAGTATTGATCCAGGGAGAAGTCCGGTCGCCGGTGTCTGGGATCAGGAGGGAATTGATTTTTTTTATTTTTTTTTATATACAACTAATGAATTAATAGTTAATCCGCATATTGCAGATCAGAGGAGATCTTAAAAGGTTGAACTTAATGGACTGAAAGTCTTTTTTCAACCTTAAATACTATGGCCCTCATTCAGTTGCGATTTGGCCAATTGAATAGTGCTCTAAATAAACACATAGCATATTTTTTTAAATAAGTTTTTAGTAGTGAAAACCTTGCTTTTGGATAGATGCTTACTAACTAAAAACTTCTTAAAAAAATATGTTATGTGCTTATTTAGAGCCCTATTCAATTGGCCAAATTGCAATTGAATGAGGCCCTATGTAACTATGTATTATATTGTATGTATTGTATTGTATGTATTATATTGTATCTATTGTATGTATTATATTGTATGTATTGTATTGTATGTATTATATGTATTTCCTTTTCAGGTGTGTAATTTTTTTTTCTATAGTTGGGGGGGTGTAATGTATTTTTTTATTTTCTGTAATGTTCCTTTTTTATTTTTTTGTGACTTAGGTTTTTTTTTTCTGTAATGCACATTTTTTATTTTTGGTGAATTTAGTTTTTTTGATTTCTGGAATTACAGTGGTGGGTAGGGGGATATTAGGGGGTAGGTAGTTAGGTAGTGTAGGTGTTAATAGGTTAGTGTAGAGGGTGTTTAGTTAATATTTAATGTTTTATTGGGGGGTAGAGTGCAGTGTAGTGTTTATACTTAGTGTCATGATGGTCCTTGAGGACCGTCATGGCACTTATGTGGTTAATGTTGGCTTGTAACAGGTCCATAATGGTCATAATATACCCTTATGGGACTGATGGAGTTAAATAGAGGCTTATGAGGGTCTGGATAGACCGCCATAAGTGACCGGGTTAAAATGATGTAGTGCTTACACTTTGGGTCATGAGGGTCCTGGATGACCCTCATGGCACTTATAGTGTTATTACATGCGTTCATTAGTGTGTTAGAGGGGTCTATATAGTTGAGGCACACAGTACACTCACATTGTGTGGCAAACATCATTTCAACACTTTCTTTAATTGACTGTAATTTTTTGACAGGGAAGTCGCTAGTATATATATATATATATATATATATATATATATATATATATATATATATAAGCAATGAAATGAAGATGATGTTGGCATTAACATGAAGACACCATAGTGGCAATACCAGTTGTAATATCTCTACAAGTTTCCCTGACATAGTCCTGAAGAAGACCTGTAGTGGGTGAAACTCATAGAGTGAGTGTGTGAAATGCTTTGTAAAGCTACCTTATTCTGGAGCACAAATGAAAATACACTGCCCTAGCCTAGGCCTTGTTGGTCTAAGCAGAAATACAGCTCCTTGGATTAAATGTGATTAGTCAGTATATATCTTTTTTTCATTACTTTTCTATATAGTATTCATTATGCATATTTATTATAAAACTCTTATTTTGTTTTAATCTGTAGTATCCTTACTCAGGGTATTTAACAGTGCAGGTGGCTGCTAACTGTACACCCTTCCTTGTCCCCTGCAATTAAGGTCCACTGTGATAAAAAAAAATGATATGGATCTTTCCATTTTCAGCTGCCCCGCATCTCTGGCAACGCAGTGAGCGCGCCTGAACACTACGTGTATTGCAAGGTACATAAGTAAAAATAAAAAATATGTATTAGGACCCTAACTAGAGGCTAATCCCACTCAATGCCTAACCCTAACCCCTAACCCTATGCCTAACCCTAACCCCTAACACTATGCCTAAGGAACGATATGTATTTACCGGTATGTATATATATATATATATATATATATATATATATATATATATATATGTATACAGTGGATATAAAAGGTCTACATACCCCTGTTAAAATGTCAGGTTTCTGTGCTGTAAAAAAGTTAGACAAAGATAAATCATTTCAGAACTTTTTCCACCTTTAATGTGACCTATAAACTGTACAACTCAATTGAAAAACAAACTGAAATCTTTTAGGTAGAGGGAAGAAAAAATACAAAAATAAAATAATATGGTTGCATAAGTATGCACACCCTTAAACTAATACTTTGTTGAAGCACCTTTTGATTTTATTACAGCACTCAGTCTTTTTGGGTATGAGTCTATCAGCATGGCACATTTTGACTTGGCAAGATTTGCCCACTCTTCTTTGCAAAAACACTCCAAATCTGTCAGATTGCGAGGGCATCTCCTGTGCACAGCCCTCTTCAGATTACCCCACAGATTTTCAATCGGATTCAGGTCTGGGCTCTGGCTGGGTCATTCCAAAAATGTAATCTTCTTCTGGTAAAGCCATTCCTTTGTTGATTTGGATGTATGCTTTGGGTCGTTGTCATGCTGAAAGATGAAGTTCCTCTTCATGTTCAGCTTTCTAGCAGACGCCTGAAGGTTTTGTGCCAATATTGACTGGTATTTGGAACTGTTCATAATTCCCTCTATCTTAACTAAGACCCCAGTTCCAGCTGAAGAAAAACAGCCCCAAAGCATGATGCTGCCACCACCATGCAGGTATGGTGTTCTTTTGGTGATTTGCAGTGTTGTTTTTGCGGCAAACATATCTTTTGGAATTATGGCCAAAAAGTTCAACCTTGGTTTCATCACACCATAACACCTTTTGCCACATGCTTTTGGGAGACTTCAGATGTGTTTTTGCAAAATGTAGCCTGGCTTGGATGTTTTTCTTCGTAAGAAAAGGCTTTCATCTTGCCACTCTACCCCATAGCCCAGACATATGAAGAATACGGGAGATTGTTGTCACATGTACCACACAGCCAGTACTTGCCAGATATTCCTGCAGCTCCTTTAATGTTGCTGTAGGCCTCTTGGTAGCCTCCCAGACCATTTTTCTTCTTGTCTTTTCATCAATTTTGGAGGGAGCTCCAGTTCTTGGTAATGTCACTGTTGTGCCATATTTTCTCCACTTGATGATGACTGTCTTCACTGTGTTCCATGGTATATCTAATGCCTTGGAAATTATTTTGTACCCTTCTCCTGACTGATACCTTTTAACAATGAGATCCCTCTGATGCTTTGGAAGCTCTCTGTGGACCATGGCTTTTGCTGTGCGATGCAACTAAGAAAATTTCAGGAAAGACCAACTACAGCAGCTGAACTTTATTTGTGGTTAATCAGAGGCACTTTAAATGATGGCAGGTGTATGCTGACTCCTATTTAACACGATTTGGAATGTGATTGCTTAAATCTGAGCACAGCTACATCTCCAGTTATAAGAGGGTGTGCAGACTTATGCAACCACATTTTTTTTATTTTTTTATTTTTCTTACCTCCACCTAAATGATTTCAGTTTGTTTTTCAATTGAGTTGTACAGTTTATAGGTCACATTAAAGGTGGAAAAAGTTCTGAAATGATTTATCTTTGTCTAATTGTTTTACAGCACAGAAACCTGACATTTTAACAGGGATGTGTAGACTTCTTATATCCACTGTATATATATATATATATATATATATATATATATATATATATATATATATATATATATAAAAGGAGTCCCTAAATGTTCTACTTTGCTGAACCCTTCTCAATCTTTTTTCTCTTAATCTCTCTTCCTCCTCCCCTTACCTCTCCTCACCTTTCCTACCTCCTCTCTCTCACACTCCACTCTCTTCCTCCCTTCGCTATCTGTCACCTTTCCTCCTTTCTCTCCCCTTCTCTCACTCTCCCACCTTCTTTCTCTCTCCCTTCTCATTCTCCTCTTTTCTCATTCTCCCCCTCTCTCTCTCTCCCTTTTCTTTCCTCTCTCTCTCCTTCTCTCTAACTCACTCATTCTCTCCCTCCCCTTCTTCTCCCTCTCTCTCCCTCCTTCTCTTGCTCCCTCTCTCCCTCTTTCTCTTGCTCCCTCTCTCAATCGTCCTCTCTCTCTCTCTCCCTCCTTCTCTCCCTCCCCCACTCAGTCTCTCTCTCCTGCCTTCTCTCCCTCTCTCAATCATTCTCTCTCTACCTCCTTCTTCCCCTCTCTCGCTCCTTCTCTCTCTCTCCCTCCTTTTCACTCTCTTCCTCCTTCTCACTCTCTCTCCCTCCCTCCTTCTCTCTCTCTCCCTCCTTCTCTCTCTCTCTCCCTCCTTCTCCCTCCCTCCTTCTCTCTCACCCTCCTTCTCTATCTTCCCCTCTCACCTATTCTCTCTCTCCCTCCTCTATCTCCCTCTCTCACTCATTCTCTCTCTCCCTCCCTTTCTCATTCATTCTCTCTCTCCCTCCTTCTCCCTCCCTCCCTCTCTCTCTCTCTCTCTCCCTCCTTCTCTCTCTTCTTCTCTCTCTCCCTCCTTCTCTCTCTCCCTCCTTCTCTATCTCCCTCCTACTCTATTTCCTCTCTCACTCAATCTCTCTTCCTCTCTCATTCTCTCTCTCCCTCATTCTCTCTCACCCTCATTCTCTTTATTACTCCTTCTCCTTCTATCTCTCTCTCCTTCTCTCCCTCCCTCTCTCCCTCCCTCTCTCATTCTCTTTCTTTCTCCCTCCTGCTCTCTCTCCTTCCTTCTCCCACTATCTCCCTCCTTCTCCCTGCCGTTCTCCTCCCCCTTCTCACTCCCCCTTCTCCCTCTCTCTCCCTGTCACTTTCCTCTCCCCCTCCCACTCTCCCCCTCTTCTCTCCTAACCCCCCCCCCTTGTTTCTCCCCCTTTCCAATCTCCTTACCTGCATTTTTCTGGGTCCAGCTGGTCCTCCCTTTGATGACTCCTCCACTTTGTTACATAGTTACATAGTTACATAGGCCCTCATTCAATTGCAATTTGGCCAATTGAATAGGGGTCTAAATAGGCACATAACATATTTTTTTAAAGAAGTTTTTAGTTAGTAAACATCTATCCAAAAACAAGGTTTTCACTAACTAAAAACTTATTTAAAAAAAATATGTTATGTGCTTATTTAGAGCACTATTGAATTGGCCAAATCGCAATTGAATGAGGGCCATAGTATTTAAGGTTGAAAAAAGACTTTCAGTCCATCAAGTTCAACCTGTTAAGATCTCCTCTGATCTGCAATATGCGGATTAGTTATTAATTAATTTGTTGATTAAATAATTATTAATAGTATAGTATTGGAGGATGAATAATGAGTTAGTCCATCAAGTTCAACCTTTTTAGATCTCTATTGATCTTTTTAATGTGCTCTATTTATTATTAATTGTTAATTGATCCAGAGGAAGGCAAACAGAAAAAAAAACCCCATTGAAACTTTGCCAATTGTCTCATAAGGGGAAAAAAAGCAAAATTCCTTCCTGACCCCAGAAACTGGCGATCAAATTTCTCCCTGGATCAATATTCCTTCACTAGTTATCTAGGATAGCCTTGAATGCCTTTATTCAAAAATATATCTAACCCCTTTTTTAAGTTATCTATCGAATCCGCTGTCACCACCTCCTTTGGTAGAGAATTCCACAGTTTAACCACCCTTACTGTGAAGAACCCTTTTCTTTGTTTAAGGTGGAATCTTTTTACTTCTAGCCTCAAAGGATGTCCTCTTGTCAGTTGAAAACCTCTTGGCACAAAAAGCTCCTGTGACAAATCTTGACCCTGGATGTATTTATATAAGGTAATCATATCTCCTCTTAGACGCCTTTTTTCTTGAGAAAATAAGTTTAATTTGGTTAGTCTTTCTTCATAACTTAGCCCCTCCATTCCCCTTATTAGTTTTGTTGCCCTTCTCTGTACCTTTTCCAGCTTTAAAATGTCCTTTTTATGAAGTGGTGCCCAAAATTGTCCTCCATATTCCAAATGAGAGCGTACTAGAGATTTGTATAGTGGCAGAATTATATTTGCTTCCCTGGCTTCTATATCCTTCTTAATACATGCTAATATTTTATTTGCCTTTGCAGCTGCTGCTTGGCTTTGAGCACTGTTACCTAGGTGGTTGTCTACAAGCTTCCACGGCACTCAGTGGAGAGAGCAATTGCCGAGAAGGAGGAGGGAGCCTTGGGAAGGGGACAGATGGTGGCATTTCTGCCAACCCCAAAGAGGTGGCAGTCCGTCCCCCGTGCACCCCCCTTCCTATGATACTGCCCAATGCATAACCTATGCCTAACCCTAACCCCTATGCCTAACCCTAACTGATAATCCTATGCCTACTCCTAACTATATGCCTAACCCTTAACCCTATGCCTAACCCTATGCCTAACCCTAACCCCTAAACTTTCACCCCTACAACAATCCAATTTAAAATAGATTAATCCCCTAATGAAATCTATATTAAACTAAGTGTAGTACCACATTGAGCTTGTGTCGGCAGTGGGGGAGCGCAGCACTTGTGCAGTCGAAATGGGAAATTCTACATTTTTTTTTTAAATAATTAATCAAAATTAAAGAAAATATAAAACACATCAGGATATCTGTCTTTCTGCAGCCAAATATCTGTTAAACTTTTCCATTGCAAACAAACTCCCATCAAAGGAAACAGGTCGTCTGCCTTTCTGCGAGGGCCTCAGTTGCTGGCGAGGTCACTGGGCACGGGCCTCAGTTGCTGGCATGGAGCGCCGAAGCGCGAAGCGAGGGCCTCAGTTGCTGGCGAGGTCACTGGGCAAGGGCCTCAGTTGCTGGCATGGAGCGCCGAAGGCGCTCCATGCCAGCAACTGAGGCCCCTCGCGAAGCGAGGGACTCAGTTGCTGGCGAGGTCACTGGGCAAGGGCCTCAAACCCTCGCAAACTTCACGTCGCTACTCAAAAAACACGACACACAAATTACGACACTCGCTAAATTTTACGAGGAACGCAAACAACGTACGAAACACGTTACCACACATTATGACCTCGCAAACATCGGACGCAACACGCCGACATACAAACATTTAAAACACAATACATACACACAGCACATACATAAAAAACTTACCTACACCAAGAGGGAGCACCCAGGACCTCAAAAATGCAACTTACACCTCGATTTTACTCGAAATAAAAGACTTTTGAGACTAAAAAAAAATCTAAGCGACAGAAAAAATGGCTGCCGAACAAAACGAAAACGAGGCTACAGCACTCTAAACTCGCAAAACACCACAACAAACTCGCAAAACACCACAAGAAACTCGCAAAACGCCACAAACCACCTACGGATATTCATACCACACAGTGCACACATTCAGCACGCTTACACAGCAGCTCCACACCACTAATGCTGCAGCAACATCAACACAGATTGCCAGCTCTTCATCACAATGCTTCAAAATAGGTACACTATATTCATTTAGTAATTTAGCTACCTTACAATTTCATTGCCGTCATTTTTTGACGGGCAATTCGCTAGTATAATATAACTAGCGACTTGCCCGTCAAAAAATTACGGCAATAAAATTGTAAGGCAGGTAATGCTGTTTGCCACAGAGAGTAAGTGTTTTGGTCGTCTGAGATCCTTCTGCGCTCATTGTGACGCTCGCTCTTAGTGCCTTTGGCGCTCATCACGTGGCTCGCAATGAGCACCTTCGGCGCTCATTGCGAGCCTCTGGGTTGGTGTATTTTTTGTTGTCAGAGGCGCTTTTGTGCTTATTGTAAGGTCCGCGCTTATCTCCTTTTGACACTTATTGCAAGGCTCTCACCTGGTGTACTGTGTGTCCTATGAGCACCATTGGTGCTCCTTGTGGCGCGGTAAAGGTCTTTGTGTTTTTTTGCGATATTGTGGTGTTTTGTTTTTTTTGTTTGTTTTCTGTATTTTTTTTGTGCTAATTAATTAATTAATTAAATCATAAATGAATATACTTTGCCTATTTGTAATTAATATGTGCAGCAAGGAATGTGCTGAAGAGCTAACAATCTGTTTTGATGTTCCTGCAGCATCCAATGTAGAATTGCAGTGTTCTTGAGCTGTGGTGTAAGTGTCAGCAATGTGTGTAGTGTGTAGTGTAAATAGGCTGCGTGCGCGAGGGTAAGGGTTTGTGTAGCTGTGTACTTCCGCATTCTGTAAGTTAGTGTTGTAAAATGGCGGTAAATGTGTATGTGGTACGCGGGTCTGGATGATTTAGCGTCCTTGCTAATGGTGTATGTTGTACCTCGTACGGCTTTTTGTAAACGTCATATGTGCTTGGCGGGGGTTTTGCGGCTTTAGGGGTCGTGTAGCCTTGTTTTCGTGTTTTTCGGCGGCCATTTTTTCTCTCGCTTTTTTTTTCGAGTGTCTAAACTTTTTAAATTGGACTGAAATTGAGGTGTAACCTGACTTCCAGATGTCCTGGGTGTCCCCCCTTGCCTTGGGTAAGGTTTTTTTTTTTTATGTTTTCCGCTGTGCGCGGGTCAGCCGTTAAGGTAGTATTTTTGCGAGTCCATAATTGTTTTTTTCTAAGTCCTGCGGCTCATATTTTTTTGTAGCTTTGCGAGGGTCCGCATTTGCGGCCTGCAATGAGCCTTTGGCCAATTAAGACTCAAATTAGCTTGCAAGGGGCTCCCTGCCTCTCCCCCTGTGCTGTGTGTGAGGTTGTAAGTAGTTTTGTATTAATTGCAGTCTTTTGGTGGTCTTCCGATGGCTTCCGAGTTACAGGCTTGAAGTTGTAATTTTTTCCACAGTCTTGCGTGCCTCGCGATCAGTCCTTCGGCCTTCGGCGCTGATCGCGGGCATCGCCATGAGCGCCTTCAATCTATTTTCATCCTCAATCGGTGGAGCGTCCTCAGGCAAATAACAACTGTGACGCACATATGACCCTTAGAGGGACCCTGAAAGGCCAAAATTGTGAGGCCTGCAATGAGCGCCGAAGGCGCTCATTGCATCAAAGTCTTGCGGGCCTCGCGATAAGCGCCTACGGCGCTAATTGCACATGTGCAAGCCTGTAGCATTTAACATTGCATGACAAACATTCGTAACTTACCACAACTTTTATATGTGATATAACATAAAATAATAAAATAACATAAAATAATAATATAATATATAATAATAATAATATAATATTTATCTATAACACACTGTATAACAGCTGGATCATTTCTTGCCAAGCCTTTATCTTGGGGCTTTCTCTTATTTATATGCCTGAATTCCATGTGGTCGGTGTGTGCCTGGTACTGATCTTCACCAAACACTGCAGAAGGGGGCAGGGAATTTAAACTGAAACGGTTAACTAAAGCACCAATGAGGCCAATGTAATAACTACATTTCATAACATGAAAAATATAATAGGAAAGCAAATAAATAAATAAAAAATGTAATAAAAAAATATTTTTACCTCTTTAACTTTTATTTGCCACTGTGTGTCTTTAGTTCTTTTTTCTCTTGGCTGATTATTATTATTAGCCCTTTCTTTGTAACCCGCCAACATATTCCATAGCTCTGTACATGGGTAAATCAAGTCAAAAACAAGAATAACATTAACACAATGCAAAAGAATGGAGAGCGCCCAGTCTTTGAGCTTAAAATCAAACGTATATAGGGCCTCATTCTATTATCGGCCGTAAAACGGCCGCAAGGCTGCGATTCCTTGCGGGGGTTCCGTTATCTTGCAATTCTATTATACGGCCCCGCAAGGATCTCCCCTTACGGCCGGCCGTATATCTTGCAACCGGCCGTAAGCTCAGAAATCTTTAAACGCAAAAATATATTCAAGACGGCACTGTACAGCTCTGTAAATGCTAGGGATCATATTGCGGGACATGAGGAATAATAGCAACCCCCTCTCAAGCTTGCACATCAGCCCAAATCCGAGTTTACATTAACTGTTTATTTTCTGGCCGCAGCGTGGGCGGGTCTGAGGTGCTCCAAGCCCTCTGGACTTTTTACATGGATATGTGACATAAATTTAAAAATAATTTATTTACGGATTTGAGTGTAGGGGAATGTTGTGCTATGAATGCTAACACCTACAATCACTTTATAGTCTCCTCAGAGTGCAGGATGGCTTTATTATGGCTTTATAATGTGCTTAATTGTGTGCCTGCGGGACCTTTTTTCTGCAAGTAAGCTGCGGCTCGGTTTTAGCCTTGCAGAGAGGGTTCCCGGAGCAATTGAATAGCAACCGGGATTTTCTTGCGGCCCCGCATCTCCTACGGCCGATAATAGAATGAGGACCATAGTGTTTTGCCTAAAGCACTAGTATGACTGAAAACTCACAAACTTACAAACTAAAGGGTTTGGGTGGGGTTTAGAAGGAATAGATTTGTTGTGCATATTAAGGCAGAGTTTCTTTAAACAGATCCATTTTTAGTGAGATTTTGAAGGACAGTGTAATGAAGTGAGACAAGGAGTTCCAGAGAATAGTGGTAACACAAGAAAAGCACTGAAGGTGCGAATGAGACAAGAGAGGAGGAAAGAAGAAGGACATTAGCAGAGCGAAGAGCATGATTGGTGGAGTATTTACAGAGGAGAGCAGAGATATAAGGGGGTTGCAATGTTGTTAAGGGATTTATACAATAGGGTATTGATTTTACATTTTATTCTGGAGGCTATGGGAAGCCAGTGGAGTGACTTACAGAGAGGTGCTCAGACAATGAATGTTGAGTTTGGTAGATGAGTCTAGCGGAGGCGTCATTACGGATTGGAGTGAAGAAAGACGGGTGATGGGGAGGCCAGCAAGGAGAGAGTTGTAGTAATCGGCGCGGAATATGAAGAGAGAGTGGATTAGCATTTTAGTTGTGTCTTGTGTAAGGTATTGACATATTTTGGCAATATTTTTTAGGTGAAGAAGACAGGATTTTGCTAGTGATTGTATGTGAGCAATGAGAAAGAGGGTAGGCTCTAGTAGAACTGCAAGATAATGGGTCTGAGAGGTTACAAAGTATTTAAGGTTGAAAAAAGACTTTCAGTCCATCAAGTTCAACCTTTTAAGATCTCCTCTGATCTGCAATATGCGGATTAACTATTAATTCATTAGTTGTTAATTAATTATTAATCAATTATTTAATGTTTTTTATTTATTTTTTTATTATTAATTAGTCCAGAGGAAGGCAAATAGAAAAAAAAAAAAAAAAAACACAAGCGAGAATTAGCCAATTGTCTCAAGGGGAAATGTAAAAAAATTTGGATCAATACTGCCTCTCTAATTATCCATGATAACCCTGAATTCCCTTTTAATTAGAAATAAATCCAGTCCCCTTTTAAATGTATCTATCGAATCCGCTGTCACCACCTCCTCTGGTAGAGAATTCCACAGATTAACCACCCTTACTGTGAAGAACCCTTTTCTTTCTTTAAGGTGGAGTCTTTTTACTTCTAACCTCAAGGGATGTCCTCTTGTCAGTTTAAAACCTCTTGGCACAAAAAGCTCCCCCGACAAATCTTTATACTGACCCTGGATGTATTTATATAAGGTAATCATATCTCCTCTTAGACGCCTTTTTTCTAGAGAAAATAAGTTTAATTTGGTTAGTCTTTCTTCATAACTTAGCCCCTCCATTCCCCTTATTAGTTTTGTTGCCCTCCTCTGTACCTTTTCCAGCTCTAAAATGTCCTTTTTATGAAGTGGTGCCCAAAATTGTCCTCCATATTCCAAATGAGAGCGTACTAGAGATTTGTATAGTGGCAGAATTATATTTGCTTCCCTGACTTCTATACCCTTCTTAATACATGCTAATATTTTATTTGCCTTTGCAGCTGCTGCTTGGCTTTGAGCACTGTTACCTAGGTGGTTGTCCACAAGCACTCCCAAATCCCTTTCAATATCTGATACACCTAGATTTGCTCCATTAAGATTATAAATTGCATGGCTATTGTTCCTTCCCAGATGCATAACCTTACATTTATTCGTATTAAATCTCATCTGCCATTTAGATGTCCATTCCTCAATTTTATGTAAATCCCCTTGGAGGGAAAGCACATCATTATCTGATTTAATTACCTTTGCACAACTTTGTGTCATCAGCGAAAATGGAGACCCTACACTCCAATCCTACCTTTAAGTCATTAATAAATATGTTAAAAAGGAGAGGACCTAATACTGAACCCTGAGGAACCCCACTTACCACATGAGTCCAATCGGAGTATGTTCCATTTACAACAACCCTTTGCTTCCTGTCTTTTAGCCAGCTCTCAATCCATGAGCAGATATTTACTGCAATTCCTGTATCCCTTAGTTTGCCCAATAGTCTCCCATGTGGCACTGTATCAAAAGCCTTTGCAAAATCCAAAAAGACTACATCCACTGATCCAGGTTCCTACTAACCTCCTCATAGAAACTAATTAGATTTGTTTGACATGACCTATCCCTCATAAATCCATGTTGACTCCTACTTATAATCCTGTTCAAATAGGCATATTCTTGTATATTATCCCTTATTAACCCTTCTAAAAGCTTCCCCACTACAGAAGTGAGGCTCACTGGTCTATAATTCCCCGGATTTGCTCTTGCTCCCTTTTTAAATATAGGTATCACATCTGCTTTTCTCCAGTCATCTGGTAGAGACCCTGTGTTGAGTGAATCTTAATTATAATGGTTTGGCTATTACAGAACCCAGTTCCCTTAGTACCCTTGGATGTATTCCATCAGGACCTGGGGCTTTATTAACATTTATTTTTTCCAACCTCTTTTGGATTACTTCCTGTGTTAACCAATTATTTGGCAAAGGTAGTGTAGCCCCATTATGTTGCAGTGTCCCAACCACTTGTACCTCCCTTGTGTATACCGAAGAAAACAACCTATTTAGCTCATCTGCCTTTTCCTGGTCACTAATTATCAGACGGCCTGTGTCACATTGTAATGTCCCTATAGCTTCCTTCCTCGCCTTCTTCCCATTAATATACTTAAAAAATATTTTAGGGTTAGTCTTACTCTCTTTTGCAATTAATTTTTCATTTTCTATTTTAGCCAGTCTAATCGCTCTTTTGTAAGCCTTGTTGATTTCCTTGTATTCCCGTAAAGCAGTCTCTGTCCCCTCTTGTTTGTATAATTTAAATGCCTGTTTTTTACTCCGTATCTTGATCTTTAAATCATTGTTAAGCCACATTGGATGTGATTTACTCCTTTTACTTTTATTCCCACACGGTATATGCCGATGTGTATATATTTAGTAAGGATTTAAATGTTGTCCATTTATGTTCAGTGTTTTTACCCATCATGCCTCTGTCCCAGTCTATACTTTGTATTGCTGCCCTTAGACCGTTAAAATCTGCCCTTAAGAGTTTTTGGTGGCCCCTTACAGTTTTGTTTTTTTAATTCAATCTCAAATGAGACTGTGTTGTGATCACTGTTTCCCAAAGGTCGCCCTATTCCAACATTTGATACTATATCAATATTATTTGTGATAACTAAATCCAAGATAGCTTCATTTCTAGTAGGTTCTTGCATAACCTGGGACAGATAATGATCCCTGAGTGTACTCAAGAACCTGCTCCCCTTAGCTAAATTAGTGGTCTCATTTATGCGGTTTATATCAGGGTAATTAAAAACTCCCATTATTAGAACTTGACCATGCCTAGCTGCGTTTACAATCTGTAACAATAATTGTATTTCCTACCTTGGAATTATATTTGGGGATTAATAACATACTCCTTCCACTTCAGTCCTGATAATTCATGTGTACTACCACTTGCAGGCAGTGGAAGGTTAATCAGGTTAGCCAGAGTCGTGATGTACAAGGTGATCGGGTGTTGGGTGGCTGATAAGGTGCAGGTAATTTGCATTATCCATTAGTCCTGTTGACAGATTTAGCTGCCACATTCCCATGTGTAGATAGAGGTGCTAATTTGCAGTTCTTTTCATAATTTTATAATTATTTTATAATGCTGCCTTGTTAGCTTTTACAGCACTCTGACTAATCCTAAGCAGAAGTCCCCTGCACAGCACTATTCATTAGGCTCACCTGAACATTCATCACATCATGTCCTGGCTGGACCATAAATTACACCTTCCTTCTAAATGCTCATATTTTTTTCCCTTTATCATTGAAAGGTCTAAAGAATAAGTTGACATTTTTTAAAATTGGTGCTAACACTGTGTATTGCCATTTGCAGAGTGCTTGTGGCTTTTGATCTGTGCAGATCCTGCTTAATGTAGGAAGCTCCACATGACTGCTGGAAATGTTTCAAGGTTAATCAAAACTTTAAAAAAAAAAAAAAAGTTTTTTTCACTTAGTTTTCAGTGCACTGTTTGACGAAAAGTATTATTTAATTCCATGTGCATTTAAATTCAATAGGGTATATATGTAGCCTGCTTGCTAACAGCATGACACTGGTGGTGTGATTCCCTCCCCTATGGGATTGTCCTTAGATCACAGAATGCAGTGCTGCAAGTCACAGCTGTGCCACTTGGCAGCTTACAGGAGAGTATACAGGAAGTAAGGGGGGTTCAGAAGATAAGAAACTGGTCTCTGACAAATTATTATTTTAATCAAATTAGAGAAAATAGTGCCTTAAACCGCTTTCAGACAATTATTCTCATATTCGTTATATTGTAAGTTTTCACAACATGGGTCAGATGTACTAAATTATAAAGTATTGTATAATTATTGTAGATTCTCTCCATTTTTATGCTGCCCTATGAAGTATATTAAATAATATTTGAAATCTAAAATAATTACTCAGTACATCATCCTTATCTATACATGTAGTGGGGGAAAACTTTATCTTATTCCAAAATTGTTGGACTTTTGGGCCTGACTGGGCCCCTATGTACACTAGCCACAGTGACCAGATGGACAAAGGCTATTATAATGGACATTAAGACAAGATCCAGGATAGGGCCAAGATCCAGTTGTAAAACTATTATGTTTGCTGATGTTCCTCAAGCTCTCATTATATTCCCTGGATCCCCCGAGAACCATTTCCATCAGATCATCCGAGCCCAGCGTGCCCCAGGGCAATGAAAACTTTTAGGACAATTATTTTATGTGTATAACTTGTTTCAGGGTATAACTATTGTATTGAGCCAATACAAATATTTTGAGGGTAGTATCACTTTAAGGGCGACCAGTAGTCACTTGCAGCAGCCAGCCACGATACCCAGTTTGCTCCAAATCACAGGGTTCCTGGTTGGATTCAAAACTTGCAGTAAGAGGAGGCTCAGGCCCCATAGACTTCTATGGGAGGTCCACGGATCTGATTAAGACATCAAGTATAGTTAACTAGGATGTCAGACAGCAATTAAAACACTTAGTGGATATATCCAATCACTATTTTCCTAGGCCCCCAGGCTATAGGGATATCCCTTTACTGCTTATAGGGCACTCTGGGCCACTAACCAGCGCTGTCACCCTCCGTTAGATTCCCCTCTTGGAGTGAGACCTTCTCCAAGAGAACCTAGGCCTGTACACCCTAGATTCATGGTTCCCCATTTGGGTTAGACCCCAACCCCAGCCCAGTTACACCAGTGTTCACAGTACCCTAGCAAGCCCCTGCTGATCCCAGATACTGACCAAAAATGTCTGACTTCTGGAGCCATCAACTCATCAGCAGCCAGTCTGGGAGGTAGGCAGGCTGATGTTGGGCCCTTGGTGGAAGTCCTAGCCCAAGTGCGGCAATTAAAGTACCATAAGGTGTTACATTAAGATTATTTAGGGGAAATAATCTTTTGATGTATGGCATGGAAAAACTCTATAAAGGGACACATATACATGGTGTGTTTCTTTTAGAGGATAAGTGTTTACTATTATTTTATTTTTTTTAAATCAAGAAATAATTTCTGCAACTTGTCCTGGAATCTGGTAACTTGGCCTGAGAATCTGCAACTTGTCACAGCATCCAGTTAAGCTCTAGTGTGCTGGGATACAGAACCCATACGACCTGTGGGCAGGATCTTTCTAGAGACCATTTCAAACCCACACTTGTGACAAACTTTATTTGTTTGTAAGAACTGTATGAGCTGTATTAGAGGAAAGCCTGATTGTTACAGACTCTGCTAGATTCATGGGGCTAACATTCCTGTAAAATATATGATGGAGGTATAAGGCAGGGAAAGTTTGATATTTACATTCTAAACATATCAGGATAGAGGGCAGCAGGTTGAACTCACTCACCAATGGGGCGTCAAAACCCTCTCCCCTCTCTCTCCCTCCACTTTGGATTAGAAAATTGGAAAAACACACCATCTCAGGCTCCAAACGATCAAGCATAAGAAAAGAGGTCCAGTATCAAAGTCCCTAGACACATGCAAAACTGAAGAACTAGACTTGATATTGGGCAAAATGTTTTGGAAGTAAAATAAATTCAGCTTCTGATTTATGACCCATTGTATGTAATAATCCTGTGATTGACACCTGATTTTTACACGCTCCTCATGCTCTGATCTCTCTCAGAAAGTGGAAGCTCCATGAATAAACTATTCCCTGACACTGAAATCAGTTGAGATTTTGAGTTTTCTGTTAATCTTAGTTTCTGTATCAGAGAAATGTAAATCATAACAAGATTACTAACGAGCAGAGGAGGAAGCCAGATAAGAAAGACTAACTCTCACAGAGACACGAGAGAGGTGTGGTAATACCGACCTATGGGGACACGGAAAAGGAAGATACATACACCAGGACCTGATACTTACAGGGACACAGAAAAGGATGTTACACGCACACACACACAGGACCTGTTACTTACAAGGAAAAAGAAAAGGATGATACACACACACAGGAGCTGATATTTACAGGGACACGGAAAAGGATGATACACACGCACAAAGGACCTAATAAGTTCTAATAATACTATTAGAGAGACAGAAAGAGAGAGACAGAGAGAGAGGAGAGAGAGAAGATAGAAATAGATAAAGATAGAAGAGAGAGAGAGACAAAAACACAAAAGAGCTGAAAAGAGGAGGGAAAACAGAGAGATAATAGAGAGAAAACAGAGAGGGAAGAGAGAGAGGAAAAAAAAGACAAAGGGTAAGAAAGACAAAAGAGAGAAAATAGAGGAAAAAGAGAGAAAAGTTGAGAGTGAAGTGAAAGAGAGAAAAGAGAGAGAGAAAAAAAGAAAGATGAGAGAGAATGAGAAAAGAGAGAGAGAGAACAGAGGTGAGAGAGAAAAGAGAGACAAAAAAGATTGAAAGACAGAAAATGAAATCACATATATAGTTGTGAGGAAGCGTGTCTTTGCTTTAGCTGCGGGCTCGTGTAGCGAGCCTGCGGCCCTCGCAAAGTGTTCGGCGCTCCTTGCCAGCATCTACAGGCTTTAGGCCAGCAAATGCGGACCCTCGCGAAGCGACGGGCCGCATTGCGGAGGTGGAGGCTCCCACATTGACCGCAAAATTTACGGACTCAGCATCCCCAAATACAAACCGCGGGACTTAGAAAAATAAACATTACGAGCTCGCAAAAATACGACCTTAGCGCCTGAAACACGCGCATATGAAAACATTAAAAACACAATAAATACACACAACAAACACATAAAAAGCTTACCTACAGCAAGGGAGGGCACACAGTTACACCTCAATTTAAGTCGAAGCTATACCTCAATTTAAGTCAAAATACAAGAGTTTAGACACACGACAATCCCCGAAGCAAGAGAAAAAATGGTCGCCGAAAAAAACAAAAACGAGGCTACAGGACCCTAAACTCGCAAAACACCACAAAACACGTACGGATTTTCCCAAAAACACGGACGAGCTCCAAGAATAAGGACGCCAAATCAGCCACAGCCGCTTACCACAAATTAGGCGCCATTTTACAACACTAACTTAGACAATGCGGAAGTACACAGCTACCCTAACAGATTTGCCTCGCGCACGCACACTATTTACACTGCACACATTGCTGACACTTACACAGCAGCTCCACAGCACTGAATGTTGCAGCAATATGAAAACAGATTGCCAGCTCTTGAACAGAATGCTTCCTACATATAATACTTGAAAATAGGTAAAGTATATTCATTTCTTATTTTATTCATTATTTCATTAGCATACAAAAAAAATGCCAACGCTGCTCATAGCACACAAAGAACCAACAGCCTCGCCGAAGGCGCTCATTGCGAACCACGCGATGAGCGCCGAAGGTACTCAGCGCGAGGCTCGCAATGTGTGCCAAAGGATCTTGGAACACCAACAAAATTAAGGTCTCAATTAAACACCATTACCTGCCTTACAATCTTATTGCCATCATTTTTTGACGGGCAAGTCGCTAGTTATAAAATATAAAGTAGAGAGAGATTGGAAAAATGAAGAAAAATTTGAAAACGAGAAAAAGAGAGAAACCAAAAACTGATGAAATAGAGAAGAGGTGAAAAGAGAGGGGAAACGCAAAAAGAGAGAAAGAGCAAAGGAATGAGAAAGAGATTTAAAGAGAAATAAATAAACCGGTTCTATAGGCCCACTGTAGTTTAAGAAAAACTGCACATTTGTGAAGTATGTAACAAATAACATAATTAACAGCTCTGTAAGCCATAGGCATAAATGTTTTTAAAGAAAATCATATTTTGGAAAAGATATTGTTTATATGTTTAAGGTCGCAACTTTTCTTCACTTCTTGACAGCTTGAAGTCTGAGGGGTGTGCTTAACTTTATATATTAAAAAATAGTCCACATATTAAAAGGATCAGAAGAGATATATAAAGGTTGAACTTGATGGACTAACAGTCTTTATTCAACCTCAAATACTATGTAACTATGTAACTATATTAATGGAGGTAGGCATGTTTTGGGAGAAAAGAGGGAGAGGGGGGTTTGTTATGTCATTGGAGCTTTCAATATCTGACACCTCTCCACTATCCCCCACACATGCTCAGAAGCAGGCAGCTCACAACTATAAATGCATGCCCTGCTCCTGCTGTAATGTAAATGAGCCTCTCATACATTTACAGGGATATTATATTATGGATGGATGCATTTGTGGTCTTGCACAGGCATCAACATTTATTTTGCTAATTAAAAATTAACTTTTGTTAATTTGTACCTGTGAAATTATGTTTATATATTTTTTTTTAATTAGTCTTTTTTAATCAGTTTTTAAATCAGTGCAGTGTTTTCTGTCCCGTTGCAGTAATCAGTGTGCAGGTGGGAGTGGGTGTGGGTTGGCCTGTGTAAGTCATATCTGTGTGTATTTGTGTGAGGTTCTGTTAGAATCAGTTCTGTAAATCAGTGCAGTATTCTCTGTCCTGGTGCAGTAATCAGTCTGCAGGTGAGAGTGGGTGTGGCTTGGCCTGTGTAAGTTATATCTGTGTGCATTTGTGTGAGGTTCTGTTAGAATCAGTTCTGTAAATCAGTGCAGTGTTTTCTGTCCTGTGCTGTAATTAGTGTGTAGATGAGTGTGGGTGTGGCTTGCCCTGTGTAAGTTATATCTGGGTGCATTTGTGTGAGGTTCTGTTTGAATCAGCTCTGTAAATCAGTGCAGTGTTTTCTGTCCTGTTGCAGTAATCAGTGTGCAGGTGAGAGTGGGTGTGGCTTGGCCTGTTTAAGTTATATCTGTGTGCATTTGTGTGAGGTTCTGTTAGAATCAGTTCTGTAAATCAGTGCAGTATTCTCTGTCCTGATGCAGAAATCAGTGTGCAGGTGAGAGTGGGTGTGGCTTGGCCTGTTTCAGTTATATCTGTGTGCATTTGTGTGAGGTTCTGTTAGAATCAGTCTGTAAATCAGTGCAGTGTTTCCTGTCCTGTTGCAGTAATCAGTGTGCAGGTGAGAGTGGGTGTGGCTTGCCCTGTGTAAGTTATATCTGTGTGCATTTGTGTGAGGTTCTGTTAGAATCAGTTCTGTAAATCAGTGCAGTATTCTCTGTCCTGTTGCAGAAATCAGTGTGCAGGTGAGAGTGGGTGTGGCTTGGCCTGTTTAAGTTATATCTGTGTGCATTTGTGTGAGGTTCTGTTAGAATCAGTCTGTAAATCAGTGCAGTATTCTCTGTCCTGGTGCAGAAATCAGTGTGCATGTGAGAGTGGGTGTGGCTTGACCTGTGTAAGTTATATCTGTGTGCATTTGTGTGAAGTTCTGTATAAATCAGCTCTGTAAATCAGTGCAGTGTTTCCTGTCCTGGTGCAGTAATCAGTGTGCAGGTAAGAGTGGGTGTGGCTTGCCCTGTTTAAGTTATATCTGTGTGCATTTGTGTGAGGTTCTGTTAGAATCAGTTCTGTAAATCAGTGCAGTATTCTCTGTCCTGGTGCAGAAATCAGTGTGCAGGTGAGAGTGGGTGTGGCTTGGCCTGTTTAAGTTATATCTGTGTGCATTTGTGTGAGGTTCTGTTTGAATCGGCTCTGTAAATCAGTGCAGTATTCTCTGTCCTGGTGCAGTAATCAGTCTGCAGGTGAGAGTGGGTGTGGCTTGGCCTGTGTAAGTTATATCTGTGTGCATTTGTGTGAGGTTCTGTTAGAATCAGTTCTGTAAATCAGTGCAGTGTTTTCTGTCCTGTGCTGTAATCAGTGTGTAGATGAGTGTGGGTGTGGCTTGCCCTGTGTAAGTTATATCTGGGTGCATTTGTGTGAGGTTCTGTTAGAATCAGTCTGTAAATCAGTGCAGTATTCTCTGTCCTGGTGCAGTAATCAGTGTGCAGGTAGGAGTGGGTGTGGCTTGCCCTGTGTAAGTTATATCTGTGTGCATTTGTGTGAGGTTCTGTTAGAATCAGTCTGTAAATCAGTGCAGTGTTTCCTGTCCTGTTGCAGTAATCAGTGTGCAGGTGAGAGTGGGTGTGGCCTGGTCTGTGTAAGTTATATCTGTGTGCATTTGTGTGAGGTCTGGTTTGAATCAATTTTGTAAATCGGTGCAGTGTTTTCTTCCTGTGGGCTGTAATCCGGATCCAGGTGAGAGTGGGTGTGGCTTGGCCTGTGTGAGTTATATCTGTGTGCATTTTGTCATGTTCTGCTGAATCAGTTCTGTAAGGCAGTGCAGTGTTTTCTGTCCTGTGCGCATTTATCATTGTACAGGCGAATAGGCGGGGTATATTTTAACAAGGGAAGAGCAAGCTTGGGAGCTTGCAATCATTTCTAGTGTAAGTGTAGTTAGTGTGTAGGAGATTAAATAAAAGGAGGAAATATTTTGTTTTTCTGTTTGTTTGGGTTAAGGTGTAGAAAAGCAATCTTTATACAAATACATTGATTTGTTTTCTCACTGTATTTTTGTAACTGATAATCATGAGTCAGTCCAGTGGCAACCTCTCTCAGTGTACATCCTGCCAAATGTATGCACTACTGGAACAGATGATCCTGGGTCCATACCTCTGTGACAGGTGTGAGCATGTTGCCTCTCTGGAAGCTCAAATTGAAGATCTGGAGAGCAGCACTTAGTGATACTGCTCCACTGGAAAGAGAGGTGGTGCTCACGGAGCACAGTTTAGCTGGGCCTAGTATGGAGGGAGGAGCTGAGGCTAGTGAGGATGTCCAGGGAGGTAGCTGGGTTATAGTTAGAAGGGGATCAGGGGGAACAGGAGGAGGCAGGCCAGTTCTGAGTTGGCAAACACCAACAGATTTGCCAGATTGAGTGAAACTGTTGGGGATGTCCATTCAGGAATGGCAATGCCAGATAGAGCTGTTCCCTATAACAGCCGGGAGAACAGTTCTACTGGAGGAGAGGGAGGGCAGAATAGGCAGAGCAGCAGACATGTTCTGGTGGTAGCGGACTCTATTATTAGGAAGGTAGACAGGGTAATTTGTCACCCAGATCCCAGCAATCGAACAGTTTGTGTCTCCCGGGTGCTCGGGTTCGGCATGTTGTGGATCGGGTGGATACATTATTGGGAGGGGCTGGTAATGAACCGGCGGTCTTGGTACACATTGGTAGCCATGACAAAGTTAGTGGAAGATGGAACATCCTAAAGAATGATTTTAGAGAACTAGGGAATGACTTAAAGATCATGATGAGGAAAAAGAAACATGCATTTAAATTATACAAGAAGGAGGGAACAGAGGCAGCTTTATGTGACTATAAGGAAATCAACAAGGCTTGCAAAATGGCTATTAGACTGGCTAAAATAGAAAATGAGAAGTCAGTTGCAATGGAAAGTAAGACTAACCCTAAAATATTTTTTAAATATAATAATGGGAAGAAGGCCAGGAAGGAAGCAATAGGAACATTACAATGTGACACAGGCCATCTGATAATTAGTGACCAGAAAAAGGCAGATGAACTAAATAGGCTATTTTTGTCGGTATACACAAGGGAGGTACAAGTGGTTGGGACACCGCAACATAATGGGGCTACACTACCATCACTAAATAATTGGTTAACGCAGGAAGAAATCCAAAAGAGATTAGAGAAAATAAATGTTAATAAAGCCCCAGGTCCTGATGGAATACATCCAAGGGTACTGAGGGAGCTGGGTTCTGTAAAAGCCAAACCATTATATCTAATCTTTCAAGACTCACTCACTACAGGGTCTCTACCGGATGACTGGAGAAAAGCAGAGGTGATACCTATATTTAAGAAGGGATCTAGAGCAAATCCGGGGAATTATAGATCAGTGAGTGTCACATCTGTAGTTGGGAGGCTTTTAGAAGGGTTAATAAGGGACAGAATACAAGAATATGTCTATTTGAACAAGATCATAGGTAGCAGTCAACACGGATTTATGAAGGATAGGTTGTGTCAGACCAATCTAATTAGTTTTTATGAGGAGGTTAGTAGAAACTTGAATAAGGGCAACTCAGTGGATGCAGTCTTTTTAGATTTTTCAAAGGCATTTGATACAGTGCCAAATGGAAGACTAGTGAGCAAACTAAGGAATACAGGAATTGCAGTAAATATCTGCTCATGGATCGAGAGCTGGCTAAAAGACAGGAAGCAAAGGGTTGTTCCTCAAGGTTCAGTATTAGGTCCTCTCGTTTTTAACATATTTATTAATGACATAGAAGTAGGACTCGAAAGTAGTGTCTCCATTTTTGCTGATGACACTAAGTTGTGCAAGGAAATAAAATCAGATAATGATGTACTTTCCCTACAAAGGGATTTGCATAAATTAGAGAAATGGGCTGCTAAATGGCAGATGAGATTTAATACAAATAAATGCAAGGTTATGCATTTGGGAAGGAAAAATAGCCTTGCAATCTATAATCTTAATGAAGCAAATCTAGTGGTATCAGATATTGAAAGGGATTTGGGAGCTTGTGGACAACCACCTAGGTAACAGCGCTCAAAGCCAAGCAGCAGCTGCACTGGCAAGTAAAATATTAGCATGTATTAGGAAGGGTATAGAAGCAAGGGAAGCAAATATAATTCTGCCACTATACAAAGCCCTAGTATGCCCTCATTTGGAATATGGAGTATAATCTATAAAAATATAAAAGTATAATCTATAAATAATATAAAAAGTACAGAGAAGGGCTACAAAAAGGCATCTACGAGGGGATATGAGTACTGTTAGATATTAATTTCTTCATTATGAGTTTATTGGCTAAGAATATTATGATTATAAAAAGTATATCAGCTTGTTTTTTCCTTGTATCTTATTAGAATGTTTAAGAAGGTTGTCTGTAAAAATGTTTAGGTAAATATTCCTTTACCGTCTGTTTCCTTTCTTTGTCTCGCAACTGCTGACGGCAAATATCTATATTAAGCCGTTATTAGATAAGGATTGTTTCGCTGAGTTAGACAGAAAAAGACACTTGCTTGCAAATGTGTATTTAACCCTATTTTGAACTGTGCTATTTGCTGTGACGTGTGTTATGCTTTATAAGGGGCTGCCCGCCCAAAATTAAACTTAGAGATTATTCTGATGGCACTCTGACTTCTGTGCATTATTTTCTCTCATTATATCTTGGTACCCAGATATAATATACACACACATCAGAATACATGATTACTCACTAATCTGATCCTATCATTTTGGTCCTTCGAGTCGGATGTTGTTTCCCTTATCATTCCTCGGATGGAGCTAAACGCCTTTTACCGTGCATGGGGGGTATGTCGCTGAGGACTCCCTTACCTTGAGAAAGACCTCAGGCCTGATATATACGATCAGTTGGACCACAGAGGCAAGGTGTTTTTCCGAGGTATGAAAAGGCACAGCTTACAATGAACTGACAGTGAGTATATGAATTTCTGTTGCTTTTGCATTTGTGTGTATGTTCCCCAGGTCCTTGCCTAACAGTGATATTAGGTAAAAGAGTTGTACAACTAGGTTTCTAGCCTAGTAATAGGTAGAAGGGTTGACACTTACCCACAGAGAGGTAAAAGAGTCATTATCCTGAGGAAAAGACTATAAAATAAGTTCTCCGTACGTAACGTTATTGAGAAAGCTTACCATGAAAAAGGGGTAAATGAGTCCGACTTTCAAATGAGCTCTTGCCAGAAAATATGTATGTGTGTGCATGTTAACATTTTGTATGTTTTTAAATACCGGTACCGGGTGTATATATGTTTGTGAGAGGTGTACCACGGATAACAGATTTATTGGTTATTGTATATACCTGTAAACATTCTGTATATTTCTGTGTACTTGTGAGTGTATGTATATATACATGTATTCTTTTGTGTTGTTCTAAAACCTTCTTACCTGCAACTATCCACTTTTAGTAGTGAAGTTGTCACACACTACCTGAAGTCCACCGACGGGCTACCCAGTGACTTGACTGTGTTTTGGTAAAACGTGCGGGTGATTTTTATAATTACCCGTAGCAGTCGAGCATTACAGGCTTTCAAACTCTCTCTCTCTTTTCTCATACTCTGTACCCTTGCAAGTAGTGAGTGGTCACGCATTACCCACCTAGTCTCCGAAGGGCTAATCCTGTGACTTGCCTGTGTTTATGGAAGACGCACAAACCAAAATTTGTGGCAGTCGAGCACGACAGGCATCAATAACTCCTTGAATTTCCATCTTTCTCATTCTTTACTTGGTTATACAATGTTGAAATATTTTGTCTGAAGTTTCTGTGTAATCATAACTTCTTACTAAAATACTCTGTAAGATTGTGTGTATGAAGCCCTGGGTGGGAGCTATACTTGTAAGGGATATGTCCACAAAGGCACCATACGGTATATGGTGAAGTTGGACTTTGAGTGGTCTACCTGTCGGCCCTAAAGGTTGGGTGGCAAGGTTTACACTAAAGGGAACTGCACAACAAGACTTCCCATCAGAAACTACGGGCTTTATGGGTCCTTGATGTGCCGAGTATATGTGGTGGTGTTTGAGGTGTAGCGTGCGAGAGGTAGCGTGATCGACTCTCTCTCTACGTGAACCAGGTTTCCACACTTGGGTGTGGAGAAGGCAGATGGTCCAAGGTGTAGGAGATATACAGATTATTTCAGGAAAATGTATAAAAGGTCTGTAGGTTGTTGTATGTATATGTAATGCTATGTATATTTTCATGTACCTGTGATCTTATTTTCTGTGTATATCTATTAACTTTAATTGATACTATAGGAGTTCAAGATATATATATATATATATATATATATATATATATATATATATATATATATATATATAAAGTGGATAGGCTTTCAAGGGCATAAATCGCACTGCCAGGTGTGTGGTTTCTAGACCCTGCAGTTTTCAAGGTTATATCTAAAGACATGCTTAATATGCAATGGTTTTCTGGTGTGCATCTGTAACTTATGTCTGGTAAAAACACACTTATGTGTGGGAATTGTGAACACTGTATTCTAGAATTGTTTTCTTATGTGTATTTGTATATATATAAAGTTTCTGTGTGTTTGTAACTTTACTCAATGCTATACCTTTGGAAAGGGAGGTGACTGGTCTGCGTTTTCAGAAGACGTGCAGGGTCTGGCCAACCCCCACAGTTAGCATAGCAGACCACTCCCCTTCCTACTCCCATTTTCTCTGTGTGTGTGTGTTAGTTTTTATGTGAAAATATGTCTGTCTGTATCATTGAGGGAAAATAGCAGAAGGGAGAAAGTGTGGTTGCTGTAAAGAGAGACAAAGGCATGTTATTACAACCCCTTAGAAAAGTGGGAGTTGACTATAACCTTATGACCAACCCCTTTTAAGCGATGACGATGCCCACCACACCCACTGGATACACACCCCTATACCCCATCTTAAAGGCAAACAGCACCTACAATACTACCTCTGCTGGAATCAGTGCCCTGTATCCACTACTTCTTGGCAATATTAATCCTTATTAAAAGGAACATATAGGAGACGTTCAAACTTTATTGAGCTTTACTATACACAAAGAAGTATACGACAGAAAAAGTAAACGCAACGTTACTTAATTAAGGAAATAAAAATAAAAATAAAAAAGTAAAATACATTTTATTTACTAAAAAAATAAAAATGTGTTGAAGATGAAAAAAAGGCAAATGTGTATAACAATGAAGGTGCTTACGGGGGGAGAGACATGTAATGTTAACCACCTCTCTCCTTCGGAAGAGGATATGTTTATGTGTACACAGAAAAGACGTCCACGACTGACCGCCCCTCCAACTCCTGTGAATATGGTCACTTATAGTGATGATGTAGAGGACGGATTTGATGATGCCTGCAAATACATGCTTGCCGCCACCGCTCCAAATCCACCTCCTCCGACACCACCACCTTATGAAGGACGGCCCGCCAGGACCAGGCGGGCACCAGATCATCAATACGGAGGTAAGGGAATAACATCTGTGCCATTATATCCCTTAATTGAGGTTCCCAATCCTAGGGGGGGAGAGCTGTAGAAGGAGTCCCCCGCCCAAATGAAAATATGGGAATTTTCAGACTTAAGTTAAAGCGATTGCAGCAAAGTTTTAAATTAAATGGTGTTGAGGTTGCAAGATGTCTGAGGCAGATATTAGGGTCCGATTGGATCCTTAGTGAAGGTGACTGGAATCCACTGGACCCAAGGCGGAATCACTGCAATATGGATCACAAGAACTGACCCAACGAGTAGACGCTCTAATAGGCAGAATAGCTGACAGACACAGAGAACACGCAGACTGGACTAAGATAAGCGAGTGTGTACAAAAAGATGATGAAAGTGTGGAACAATATATGGGAAGGTTGTGGGTAGTATTTGACAGCCATAGCGGGGTGGCCAGACAACCCATATGATGATGCTGGACCATATGCTCAGCAACTAAAAAACGCTTTTCTCAGGGGATGTCATCCAGAAATAAATGACTTTGTGATACAACACCAAATTACTTACAAAACATGTCCCCTTAGGGAAACCATAGAATATCCTAAACATGCAGAGGAGCAGTGTAAGAGAGCAAAAGAAAAGAAACAGACAAAGCAAGATAAACCAAAGGAGGTGTATTTGATGACTTCTGTTGATGGGAAAGCGCAACCTATAACTTCTGCTTTCTTTTCTGGTGATGATGGAAATAACCAAAAACGTGGAGGGAGAGGAGGTGGACGAGGACGAGGTGGAAGCAGAGGAAAGTTTTATGGAAATTGTTACGTGTGTGGCAAGGCCGGCCACTTAGCACGTTCCTGCAGAAACAGAAAGTAGCAGGAGGAAGAGGAAGCGGATGACGATGACCACCAGACCGACAAATGACTAGAACCAGGCTGTACCATTCCTTTACAAATATTTGCTGAACAAGAATTGCAAGAATCAGAATTGTATGAGTATGGCAATAATGATGCAAACTTGCCAGAAATAAATGATGTGTTGAATTTAGAATCATGTATAGACTTAATGGCTTTAGAAGAACAACCAGTCATTCAACTAGATGTAGAGGGGGTAATGATAACATTTTTATGCGATACAGGAGCATGTAGGTCAGTGATGAACGATGATGGCACATGGACTAGTTACACGTCATCACACAACATATTGGTTAGGTCAGCAGCAGGACAGACAAATAGCGTACCTATATCATGTCCACTCACAGTGAGATTGTTCAACAGCCAAACATTTGAGCATCCTTTTATACTCTCCCCTAGATGCCCGATAAATCTCTTGGGTAGGGGTCTGATGCTGAAATGCAACATTAGAGTGGTTCCTATAGAGTAAGGCATGAAAGCATACATGGGGGACATACCTGTCGATGTTAATGTAGTGCAGGGGATGGGTGAACCACATTACTTGTACACATTAGACATGGTGTCGAAAGGGCCAGGACAAGTATCCAGCACTTTGGTAGCCATGGCTAATGACCTAGCTCCATCTTCCAGTGTAAAACAAAGCACAGGGTCATTACACTGCACTATGAAATTTGAAAGTACATCGGGGAGGGATGTGGACTATGCAAAAAAAAATGTTCAACCACACCAATACCAGAATAACCTTGGATTACATATACTGGACAGAAAATGGGTATACAGGGGTGGGAGTAAAATTGAATGATCAAGACCAGTTACTCTATGCAGGACACACAGTGCCACACATATCACTGACTATGCCAGCTGGTGGAAGGTGGGTACAGGTAGGAGGGATGGTAGAAGAGGCTCAGACAGATAAAACACCATGGGAGTACTTGCCCTATGGCCTCGGAGTGCAGTACTCACCGAGCACAAAAATATATAGGAAAGCCTGAACTGGGTAACTGAGACAAAGTAAACATACACCAACAGCCAATATGCATTCTCAACTGTGCACATATTTGCACAATTGTGGAAAAATAGAGGCATGGTCACATCTACCGGCAGGTAAGTCACTCATAAACAACTCCTTTTGCAGTTACTTGAAGCCATTCAACTGCCCTTGAAGATTGCGGTATGTAAATGTGTGGCTCATACCACGACCAAAGACGCAATTTCAATAGGAAATGGCAGGGCAGATGCAGCTGCAAAGCAGGCGGCTCTAACGGGAAAAATACACATTTTTCTCTTACACAGCTACACATCTGTGTATCTCGTAGACCAAATTGACAAGAGTATTCTACAGCTAATACAAACAGACGCACCCTCACAAGAAAAAACATACTGGTTAAAGGTATGATAATATTTATGAGAGTGCAGAAGGGAAACCAGTTTTACCAAAATCACTATTCAGATATGCAGCTATGTTGAGCCATGGCATTAGTCATGTCTCAAGAGGGAGTATGGTAGACATGGTCAGCAGAATATTTTCCGCCTATGGATTAAACACCTATTTTAAATTTTTTGTGCAGGGTGCCTTGTTTGTGCACAACACAACCCTCAGGGTAACTATCACCCCATAAGAGGCACATTCCCAGAACCAATATACCCCTTCCAAACAATATGTATGGATTTCATTGAACTAACAAAGTGTGAAGGGAAGAAATATTGCCTAGTGATAATTGATGTATACTCTAGGTGGGTGGAAACGAAACCATGTGCACACCCTGACGCAATCACAGTGGCTAAAACCTTAGTGACACAAATAATTCCTAGGTTTGGTATACCAGAGAAATATATAGCGATAACGGCACACATTTTGTGAACAAAATTATCGACCACTTGAGTAAAGCATTACACATAGAGTTGAAAAACCACTGTGCGTACCACCCACAGTCAGCTGATTAGTGGAGAGAACTAATGGTACCATTAAAAATAAATTGAGGAAAACGATGGCAGCGACAGGGAAAAATTGGCTTTACTGTTTACCATTAGTCATGCTAAACATGCACATGCTTCCAGGCAGGAAGAAGTTAACCCTGTTTGAAATATTGTATGGGAGACCATTCCTACTACTAGAATTTAGACCATTTATCTCAGAAGATGAGAACATGAGTGAAAACTTAGCAGACTATATGAGAAAAATGTTAAGTAAGAAAGATATTATCTCCATCTCTCTCTCTCATCCACAGCAACAGCAGGGACCCTGCATGGTACAACCAGGCCAGTGGGTCCTAATTAAAGTAATCAAGCGTAAAAATTGGGCATCGGCCAGGTGGGAAGTACCGTACCAAGTTCTGCTGTCAACACCCACTGCCTTGAAAGTTGCCGAACAAGCCACCTGGATACACCTGACTCACTGCAAGAGAGTAAAAGTGCCAGAGCTTGAGCCAGTTGATTCCTAAAACCTGCTAGCTGACTCATTGCGAGTCAGGCTGGGCTACAAAGGGGGGGAAACTCGTCTCAAACCCAGTGAAGAACTGAATGGTGCGGGTTTGGGGATCTCAACTGGCCCAAGAAAATGTCCTGGCATCTAACTGGTGTGGCCTAAGAATCTCACTGACATGCCTCATCTTGATAACTCTCTGCATAGTAGCACCCATAATCATATGGGAAGAAGTAACAAGACCCAGAGGCAACCAGACGCAATCTATTGGAGAGATGTGGATGCACAGAATGAAAAGAGACATGATGGAAGTCAATTTAACTGGCCAAGTGACCCTAGTGTTCAAGGAAGGGCAGATAGGAACCAACCAAATAGACCTATGTCAAGTACTAAGATGTGGACTTTCTGGAGGAGGACATAGTGGAAGGGTGAGAAAAGCGCCAGTATACTTGTGTATAGCCTCTCCGTATGGAAATGAGAGATGTCCTAGCTGGAAACTGGCCTTATGGAATACAGGAGCTGACTGGGGTTACTCCCCACCTAATCACATGAAGTGCAAAAGTACAAAGAGACGCTTAAAGCTGACACGGGGTGTGGAGCCATCCTCGTGCAGCCAAAATCAGCTATGCAACCCCATCCGGATCACCCTCCAGGACCCACAAAAGTGTGATGAAGGGAGATATACTCTTGGAATCTACACCTCAGGCAGAGGTAACAACATGGAATATACATTGATTCTATTGGGGTTCCGAGAGGAGTACCTGATGAGTTTAAAGCCCGAAATCAAGTGGCGGCTGGATTCGAAACCATCATCTCCTGGTGGGTGACCATAAATAAGAATGTAGATTGGATCAACTATATCTACTATAATCAACAGAGATTCGTAAATTATACCAGAGATGCAGTTCAAGGCTTGGCAGAGCAACTGGATAGAACTAGCCTGATGGCTTCGCAGAACCGGATAGCTCTGGACATGCTGTTGGCGAAAGAAGGAGGGGTATGCAAAATGTTTGGGACTGCCTGTTGCACTTTCATACCCAACAACACAGCTCTAGACGGATCTGTGACCAAAGCACTGGAAGGCCTCACTGCCCTGTCAAATGAACTAGTAGAAAACTCCGGTATTAATGATCCTCTGTCTAAATGGCTCCAAGACACCTTTGGTAAATGGGCAGCCTACATCAGAGGGATATTGATCACTGTTGGCACAGTCCTAACACTGATCATTTTGTGAGGATGCTGTGTGATACCATGCATCCGTGGATTGGTGAATAAGGTTGTTGACCAAGCAGTAACTCAACAATACCTAATAGAGACGATACCCCTCACTCAAGGAGAATCTGATTCTTCTCTTGATCATGACATTGATGATGTATAAAAACAAGTGGGTTAAAAGAAGCACCATAATGGTCCCCAACTCTTCACTAAAGAAAGGACTATGACCTGAACCTTGCCTTAAGACCTTTGTCTAATACATTTATAAAAGGAAGGACTGTTAGATATTAATTTCTTCATTATGAGTTTATTGGCTAAGAATATTATGATTATAAAAAGTATATCAGCTTGTTTTTTCCTTGTATCTTACTAGAATGTTTAA
This sequence comes from Discoglossus pictus, assembly GCA_027410445.1. NCBI lineage: Eukaryota > Metazoa > Chordata > Amphibia > Anura > Alytidae > Discoglossus > Discoglossus pictus. The sequence continues at coordinate 89,377,566 of CM050175.1, read as the reverse complement.
GAAGGTTGTCTGTACAAATGTTTAGGTAAATATTCCTTTACCATCTGTTTCCTTTCTTTGTCTCGCAACTGCTGACGGCAAATATCTATAGGAAGCTGTTATTAGATAAGGATTGTTTCGCTGAGTTAGACAGAAAAAGACACTTGCTTGCAAATGTGTATTTAACCCTATTTTGAACTGTGCTATTTGCTATGACGTGTGTTATGCTATATAAGGGGCTGCCCACCCAAAATTAAACACAGAGATTATTCTGATGGCACTCTGACTTCTGTGCATTATTTTCTCTCATTATATCTTGGTACCCAGATATAATATATACACACATCAGAATACATGATTACTCACTAATCTGATACTATCAATTACCTTATTTAAATACATCCATGGTAAATATAAGGCTTTGTCAAGTGAACTTTTTGTAGCAAGAGATTTTCAACTGACAAGAGGACATCCTTTGAGGTTAGAGGGAAAAAAAATTCACCTTAAACAAAGAAAAAGGTTATTCACAGTTAGGGTTGTTAAACTGTGGAATTCTCTACCAAAGGAGGTGGTAACAGCGAATTCGATAGACAACTTCAAAAAGGGGTTAGATATATTTTTGAATAAAGAGGGCATTCAAGGCTATCCTAGATAACTAGCGAAGGAATATTGATCCAGGGAGAAATTTGATCGCCAGTTTCTGGGGTCAGGAAGGAATTTTGCTTTTTTTCCCCTTATGAGACAACTGGCAAAGTTTCAATGTTTTTTTTTTCTGTTTGCCTTCCTCTGGATTAATTAACAATTAATAATAAATAGTCCACATTAAAAAGATCAATAGAGATCGAAATGTTGAACTTGATGGACTAACTCTTTATTCATCCTACAATACTATACTATTAATAATTATTTAAACAACAAATTAAATAATAACTAATCTGCATATTGCAGATCAGAGGAGATCTTAACAGGTTGAACTTGATGGACTGAAAGTCTTTTTTCAACCTTAATTACTATGTAACTATGTAACTATGTAACTATGAATAAGCTTAAAGCAAGGTAGTATTTTCTGAGATACTACCAGTGCCACGTGCTAGCACAGGGAGGCAGAAGGAGCTTAGGGAGGTTAATGTGTTGCTAAAAAAGTGGTGCAGTGCAGAGGGTTTGGGGTTTTTAGAGCACGGCTGGGGGAGTTTTTAAACTTGTAGGTGGGGGGGAGGGACTATATGGAAGTATTGGGGTAAATAGGGTAGAGAGGGAAAGGGATGAATTAGTTACCCATGGGGGAGGAGAATGGGGGAGGGTTACAATAGACAGTAGGGAGGTATTAATAGGGGCCTCAAATACAGTGGCAAGCACTTCACAACGGCAGAGCCATAGCAACATAAAGTGTATGCTTGCTAATGCAAGAAGTTTGCCTGGGAAAATGGACGTGCTAGAAATATTAGCAGTACAAGAAAAATGGGGCTTAATAGGCATTACTGAAACATGGTGGGATGAATCTCCTGACTGGACTGTTAATCTGGATGGTTATAACCTATTTAGGAAAGATAGAGGCAATGGTAAAGAGGAGGAGGGATTTGTCTGTATGTTAAGCCTGAATTTAAGCCTATAGTCAGAGAAGATATTTATGCTGGCACTAACGGCATCATTGAATCTTTGTGGGTTGAGCTAAATAGTGGTGGGAGTATGCTATAAACCCCCAAATATAGCTGAAAGTGAGGAAATACGATTATTGTTACAGATTGAAAATGCAGCTAAGCACGGGCAAGTTCTAATAATGGGAGACTTTAATTACCCTAAAATAAACTGGATAAATGAGACCAGCAGCTCAGCTAAGGGGAGCAGGTTCTTGAGTACACTCAGGGATCATTATCTGGCCCAGGTAATACAAGAACCTACTAGAAATGGGGCCATCTTGGATTTAGTCATTACAAGTAATATTGATATAGTATTAAATGTTGGAATAGGGGACCCCTTGGGGAATAGTGATCACAACACAGTATCATTTGAGATTGAATAAAAAAAACAGAGTTGTAAGGGGCCAACAAAAACTTTACATTTTAAAAGGACTAACTTTAATGGGCTACGGGCAGCAATACAACATATAGACTGGGACAAAGAACTTACAGGGAAAAATATTGAAAATTAATGGACAACATTCAAATCCTTACTAAATAAACATACTCATCGGCATGTACCATGTGGAAATAAAATGATTAGGAATAAATCATATCCCATATGGATTACCAATGACTTAAAGATCATGATAAGGAAAAAGAAACATGCATTTAAATTATACAAGAAGGAGGGAACAGAGGCAGCTTTATGTGACTATAAGGAAATCAACAAGGCTTGCAAAAGGGCTATTAGACTGGCTAAAATAGAAAATGAGAAGTCAGTTGCAATGGAAAGTAAGACTAACCCTAAACTATTTTTTAAATATATTAATGGGGAGAAGGTGAGGAAGGAAGCTATAGGAACATTACAATGTGAAACAGGCCATCTGAAAATTAGTGACCAGGAAAAGGCAGATGAGCTAAATAGGTTCTTTTCGTCGGTATACACAAGGGAGGTACCAGTGGTTGGGACACCGCAACATAATGGGGTTACACTACCATCACTGAATAATTGGTTAACGCAGGAAGAAATCCAAAAGAGGTTGGAGAAACTAAATGTTAATAAAGCCCCGGGTCCTGATGGAATACATCCAAGGGTACTGAGGGAGCTGGGTTCTGTAATAGCCAAACCATTATATCTAATCTTTCAAGAATCACTCACTACAGGGTCTCTACCGGATGACTAGAGAAAAGCAGAGATGATACCTATATTTAAGAAGGGATCTAGGGCAAATCCGGGGAATTATAGACCAGTGAGCCTCACATCTGTAGTTGGGAAGCTTTTAGAAGGGTTAATAAGGGACAGAATACAAGAATAGGTCTATTTGAACAGGATCATAGGTAGCAGTCAACACGGATTTATGAAGGATAGGTCGTGTCAGACCAATCTAATTAGTTTCTATGAGGAGGTTAGAAGGGACTTGGATCAGGGCAACTCAGTGAATGTAGTCTTTTTAGATTTTTCAAAGGCATTTGATACAGTGCCACATGGAAGACTAGTGAGCAAACTAAGGGATACAGAAATTGCAGTAAATATCTGCTCATGGATCGAGAGCTGGCTAAAAGACAGGAAGCAAAGGGTTGTTGTAAATGGAACATACTCCGATTGGTCTAATGTTATAAGTGGGGTTCCTCAAGGTTCAGTATTAGGTCGTCTCCTTTTTAAGATATTTATTAATGACATAGAAGTAGGACTCAAAAGTAGTGTCTCAATTTTTGCTGATGACACTAAGTTGTGCAGGGTAATAAATTCAGATAATGATGTACTTTCCCTACAAAGGTATTTGCATAAATTAGAGAAATGGGCTGCTAAATGGCAGATGAGATTTAATACAAATAAATGCAAGGTTATGCATTTGGGAAGGAAAAATAGCCATGTAATCTATAATCTTAATGGAGCAAATCTAGGGGTATCAGATATTGAAAGGGATTTGGGAGTACTAGTGGACAATCACCTAGGTAACAGTGCTCAATGCCAAGCAGCAGCTGCACTGGCAAGTAAAATATTAGCATGTATTAATAAGGGTATAGAAGCAAAGGAGGCAAATATAATTCTACCAGTATACAAATCCCTAGTACGCCCTCATTTGGAATATGGAGTACAGTTTGATCGCCAGTTTCTGGCGTCAGGAAGGAATTTTGCTTTTTTTCCCCTTATGAGACAATTGTCAAAGTTTCAATGGGGTTTTTTTTCTGTTTGCCGTCCTCTGGATCAATTAACAATTAATAGTAAGTAGTCCACATATGAAAAAGATCAAGGTTGAACTTCATGGACTAACTCTTTATTCATCCTCCAATACTATTAATAATTATTTAACAATGAATTAATTAATAACTAAGCCGCATATTGCAGATCAGAGGAGATCTTAACAGGTTGAACTTGATGGACTGAAAGTCTTTTTTCAACCTTAATTACTATGGCCCTCACTCAATTGCGATTTGGCCAATTGAATAGGTCTCTAAATAAGCACATAACATATTTTTTTAAAGAAGTTTTTAGTTAGTAAATATCTATCCAAAAGCAAGGTTTTCACTAGCTAAAAACTTATTTAAAAAAAATGTTATGTGCTTATTTAGAGCACTATTCAATTGGCCAAATCGCAATTGAGTGAGGGCCTTTGTAACTATGTAACTATGTAACTATATTCAGCGTCCAGGTTTTCCAACATGTACAATGCTTTGTAAAGTATTCACCCCCTTGACTTTTTTTAACAATTTTGTTACATTACATTAATCTGAATTTTATGTGATGGATCAGAACACAATAGTCTAAGGGCCTCATTCAATTGTGATGTGGGCAATTGAATAGGGCCCTAAATAAGCACATAGCATATTTTTATTAAAGAAGTTTTTAGTTAGTGAAAACCTTTCTTTTGGATAGATGCTTGCTAACAAAAAACTTCTTTAAAAAATATATGTTATGTGCTTATTTAGGTCCCTATTCAATTGGGCAAATTGCAATTGAATGAGGGCCTAAGTTGGTTAAGTGATATGAGAAAAATATATACCTAAAACATTTTTTTACAAATAGAAAATAGAAAATTGGCATGTGTGTATGTATTCACCCCCTTTGTTATGAAGCCCATAAAAAGCTCTGGTGAAACCAATTTCCTTTTGAATGGCACATAATAAGTGAAATGATGTCCACCTGTGTGCAATCTTAGTGTCACATGATATGTCATTACATATACACACCTTTTTTGAAAGGCCCCAGAGGCTGCAACACCTTAGCAAGAGGCACCACTAACCAAACACTGCCGTGAAGACCAAGGAACTCCCCAAACAATTAAGGGACAATGTTGTTGAGAAGTACAAGTCAGGGTTAGGTTATAAAAAAATATCCAAATATTTGATGATTCCAGGGAGCACCATCAAATCTATCATAACCAAATGGAAAGAACATGGCACAACAGCAAACCTGCCAAGAGACGGCCGCCCACCAAAACTCACGGACTGGGCAAGGAGGGCATTAATCAGAGAGGCAGCACAGAGACCTAAGGTAACCCTGGAGGAGCTTCAGAGTTCAAGAGCAGAGACTGGAGTGTCTGTATATAGGACAACAGGCTAATTGAAGGCCGCAAATGTGGACCCTCGCAAAGCGAGGGGCCGCATTTGCAGAGGTGGAGGCTCTACGGTGCCTTACAACCGGTTACAAAGGACCACACAAGCGGGACTTTAAAAAAAAAAACAACAAACACGCAATGACTAACTATGGACTTACACAAAAAAATATGAGCCGCAGGACTTAGAAAAAATCCATTACGCACTCACAAAAATATGACCTTAACGGACAACCCGTGCACAGTAACAAACATTAAAAAACACAAAAATACACACAAAAATAAAATAAAAACATTACCGACAGCAAGGGGGGACACCCAGGACCTCTGCAACACAAGTTAAACCTCGATTTCAGTCCAATTTACAGAGTTTAGACACTCAAAATTCCAAAAAGTGAGAGAAAAAACTAAAAGGAGGCTGCACGACCCCTAAAGCCGCAAAATACTGCAAAACTTTACAAAAACCCGTACGACCTACAACATACAACATTAGCAAGGACGCTAAATCATACAAACCCGGCTACCATATACATATTTGCCGCCATAAAAAAAAAAGACACAAAACAAAAAAAAATTAACACCACACCAGCACAAACAACCACAAACACCTTCACCGCGCCACCCACAAGGAGCACCAACGCTGCTCATAGAACACAAACTATACCAGGGGAGAGCCTTGCAATAAGTGACAAAACGAGATCACTGCGGACCTTACAATAAGCACAAAAGTGCCTATGATAACAACAAATACACTAACCCAGAGGCTCGCAACTCAGACCACCAAAACACTCTAGGTGGCAAACAGCATTACCTGCCTTATAATTTTGGTAGGAGTATGCTATAAACCCCCAAATATATTTGAAAGTGAGGAAATACAATTATTGTTACAGATTGGAAATGCAGCTAAGCACGGGCAAGTTCTAATAATGGGAGATTTTAACTACCCTGAAATAAACTGGATAAATGAGACCAGCAGTTCAGCGAAGGGGAGCAGGTTCTTGAGTACACTCAGAGATCATTATCTGGCCCAGGTTATACAAGAACCTACTAGAAATGGGGCCATCTTGGATTTAGTCATCACAAATAATATTGATATAGGATCAAATGTTGAAATACGGCAACCTTTGGGAAACAGTGATCACAACACAGTCTCTTAATTTTAAAAGGGCAGATTTTAACGGTCTAAGGGCAGCAATACAAAGTATAGACTGGGACAGAGGCATGATGGGTAAAAACACTGACCAGAAATGGACAACATTTAAATCCTTACTAAATATACATAGACATCGGCATATACCATGTGGGAATAAAAGTAAAAGGAGTAAATCACAACCCATGTGGCTTAACAATGATTTAAAGATCAAGATCCAGAGTAAAAAACAGGCATTTAAATTATACAAACAAGATGGGACAGAGACTGCTTTACAGGAGTACAAGGAAATCACCAAGGCAGCAAAAGGGCGATTAGACTGGCTAAAATAGAAAATGAAAAATGAATTGCAAAAGAGAGTAAGACTAACCCTAAAATATTTTTTAAGTATATTAATGGGAAGAAGGCGAGGAAGGAAGCTATAGGAACATTACAATGTGACACAGTCTGATAATTAGTGACCAGGAAAAGGCAGATGAGCTAAATAGGTTCTTTTCTTCGGTATACACAAGGGAGGTACCAGTGGTTGGGACACCGCAACATAATGGGGCTACGCTATCTTTGCCAAATAATTGGTTAACACAGGAAGTAATCCAAAAGAGGTTGGAAAAAATAAATGTTAATAAAGCCCCGGGTCCTGATGGAATACATCCAAGGGTACTAAGGGAACTGGGTTCTGTATTAGCCAAACCATTATATTTAATTTTTCAAGATTCACTCAACACAGGGTCTCTACCAGATGACTGGAGAAAAGCAGAGGTGATACCTATATTTTAGAAGGGAGCAAGAGCAAATCCAGGGAATTATAGACCAGTGAGCCTCACTTCTGTAGTGGGGAAGCTTTTAGAAGGGTTAATAAGGGATAGTATACAAGAGCATGTATATTTAAACAATATTAGTATAAGTAGAAGCCAACACGGATTTATGAGGGATAGGTCATGTCAAACAAACCAAATTAGTTTCTATGAAGAGGTTAGTAGGAACTTGGATCAAGGTAACTCGGTGGATGTAGTCTTTTGGTTTTTTGCAAAGGCTTTTGATACAGTGCCACATGGGAGACTATTGTGCAAACTAAGTGATACAGGAATTGCAGCAAATATCTGCTCATGGATTGAGAGCTGGCTAAAAGACAGGAAGCAAAGGGTTGTTGTAAATGGAACATACTCCGATTGGACTAATGTGGTAAGTGGGGTTCCTCAGAGGTCGGTATTAGGTCCTCTCCTTTTTTTACATATTTATTAATGACTTAGAAGTGGGTTTGGAAAGTAATTCATTTTTCCATTTTTGAAGGTGACACTAAGCTGTGCAAGGAAATTACCAGCCTTATTCAATTGAGATTCTGCCAATTGAATAGGGCTCTATATAAGCACAGAGCATTTTTTTTTTTTTACAGAAGTTTTTAGTTAGTGAAGACCTTGCTTTTGGATAGAAGTTCACTAACTAAAAACACACTAACTGTAAAAAAATATATACTATGTGCTCATATAGAGCCCTATTCAGTTGGCCAAATCACAATTTAATAAGGCTGTAAATCAGATAATGATGTGCTTTGCCTTCAAAGGGATTTACATAAAATTGAGGAATGGACATCTAAATTGCAGATGAGATTTAATACAAATAAATGTAAAGTTATACATCTGGGAAGGAACAATAGCCATGCGATTCATATTCTTATTGGAGCAAATCTAGGTGTATCAGATAATGAAAGGGATTTGGGAGCTTGTGGACAACCACCTAGGTAACAGTGCTCAATGCCAAGCAGCAGCTGCAAAGGCAAGTACAATATTAGCATGTATTAAGAAGGGTATAGAAGCCAGGGAAGCAAATATAATTCTGCCACTATACAAATCCCTAGTACGCCCTCATTTGGAATATGGAGGACAATTTTGGGCACCACTTCATAAAAAGGATATTTTAGAGCTGGAAAAGGTACAGAGAAGGGCAACAAAACTAATAAGGGGAATGGAGGGGCTAAGTTATGAAGAAAGACTAACCAAATGACACTTATTTACTCTAGAAAAAAGGCGTCTAAGAGGAGATATGATTACCTTATATAAATACATCCAGGGTCAATATAAAGATTTGTCACGGGAGCTTTTTGTGCCAAGAGGTTTCCAACCGACAAGAGGACATCCTGAGGTTAGAAGTAAAAAGATTCCACCTTAAAGAAAGAAAAGGGTTCTTCACAGTAAGGGGGGTTAATCTGTGGAATTATCTACCAAAGGGGGTGGTGACAGCAGATTTGATAGATAACTTTTAAAAGGGATTGGATATATTTTTAAATAAAAAGGGCATTTAGGGTTATTGTGGATAATTAGAGAGGGAGTATTGATCCAGGGAGGAATCTGATTGCCAGTATCTAGGGTCAAGAAGGAATTTTATACTTTTCCC